>CAJVRN010000149.1:2502500-2700000 GCA_911728415.1 Lagocephalus sceleratus
TCTTGTTTACTTTGGTATATACTGATTGGTGCAGTAATTTAGCCTCAAACTTTGTGATGTTGAAATGTAAGAGCACAAAGCAACATGCTGGCCATGCTGCGGGTTTAAGCTGAGACATGGAATCTTAGTGCAGACTCATACTGCTTTCCCCAATAGGAAACTTTTCAGCTGCTCACATGAAGCTCAGTCCAAATGATTTGTATTGTGTGACAACAATACGCCACATGATTCCACCCCTCAAAGGTTAAAGTAATTACACTGAACCCCAAGAAACAGTCAAGAAGCACCGAGGAAGACTAATGTGCAGCTTCGGGATGGAGACGAGCGGATGGCACATGAGCAGTCAGAGAGCTCTGTGCAGCTCCAGCCGGCATCGCCTTTTCTCATCACAGCACTGCACATTCTGTTGCTGATCTCCTGAGGCCCCTTCATATGCATTTGCTCTCAGGAAAAGGCTTATTGGGACTGGATAGGGGCATTTTCCCTGTGAGGTAACATGTCATTACACTACATACGGTATTAGCTGCTTACCTAGTTGAAGCAATTTCTGCAGCTGTGCCACAACCCTGAGGGCGACGGGTTAGCAGGCTAAAAAAATGCTGAAGGAAAGAAGGTAATGGTTCACTGGCAGCAGGTTTGCCTGCACTGTGTATTTCTGATGAGATCCCAGGAGCTTTGAACATGTGCTGCTTCAGATAAGCAAGCCAAGGATGCTCCTGAGACAGATGGGGGGAAAGTGGACAGCTGCATCTTCCCTCCATCTTTCCTTATTTCAGATGAGAATGATAAGAGAACTACTTGGGATAATTTGGCAGGGTGCCAAACACATGGTACAAACGCTACTGTGGTCACTTCAGTCGAGGCAGTAAGACTTCTTAATCTAACAGTTTCCATCCTCTAATTTGAATCCAACCATTATCCCTGCAAAATCTCAGTAGCAACTGATTCAAATGGGGAAAAAGTGGTTGAAATTTTGATAAACTCCCCTCCGTCCGTGTAATTCTCAGGTGCTAAACACGGATGTGAGTGTGCATTCTGGCACAGATCAGAAGTGAAAGTCAGAAAAGTTACAATCCATCTTTGTCTGGTTTGAAGCGACACTCACAAGGCCCTGTGACGGACAGATGGTGCCTCAGATTATACTGTTGGATGTGCTGCCTGCTTCCTCCCTTAAGTCGCTGTGCTTGATGTTGCAAGTCCAACACATTTGAAATAATAACAGGCCCGCTGTCGGGCTCATGCATTATAAAAAGAGCTTGGAAACAGCTGCAGAACATCAGCCAAAATAAAAGCATTAGCCTAAAAAAACACTGTTCAGAAGACTGGCTTTGTCAGCTGGTACACACGTATACATTATTCCTGTTCCTGTTTGAATGATGGTGTGACTTAGTGACCACTTTCTCACAATTAGTGAAGGACATATCAGGGTACCCATTCTGTGTTTATGAAAGTGGTTGCAGAGATTAACACTAACAGAGTCTGCAACTAATTTGATATAAAATATGAACTGTGTGAGGGTGGTGATGGTGTCGGTGTAGATGGAGTATAAACTTGTGTTTTATTTGTCATTTATTTAATTAAAACATTTATAAA
Source organism: Lagocephalus sceleratus (assembly GCA_911728415.1). Classification (NCBI taxonomy): domain Eukaryota; kingdom Metazoa; phylum Chordata; class Actinopteri; order Tetraodontiformes; family Tetraodontidae; genus Lagocephalus; species Lagocephalus sceleratus. Next base: position 2,504,094 of record CAJVRN010000149.1, read on the forward strand.
ATGTGGAGATTGGAAGTGTAATTTTAGTTCAGCAGACACTTTTTTTCACATTTCAATTTTGTTTGGTAAAAATGTAATTGAGATTAAGATGTAAAAAAAAATAAGCATGGTAAACAGACGAGGCACGAATCCCTTCTTTCAACTCTTTTTACACACAATTATCATCCAGACTTGGGTGATAACAATGCTGCACCGGCGATTGGACCTCCAGTGTAGATATGGTGGAATGGCTGCTGGGGGATTTACTCTCGCTCCCTTTTTCTCTCTTACTGAGTTGATTTTTTAAACCTACCGTTGTTTTCAAGGTCAAACAATCAGCCTTGGAAAGTGCATCTCATTTTAACACAAAAACACATTCTGATTGAATGAAATGTGGAGAGAGAGCACGATGTGAAGTCTTGTATTAATGTTGCTGGAATATGTGTGTTGATTAAACAGCTGTTTAAAACCAAGCATCACAGTTTTATGTATGTTTTTCCTCTAAAGAAATGTTCAATGACCTTTGAACCACAGTTGAGGCTGTGGTAAACATGACATGATTCAGTTATGGAGCACACTAAATTTGAATCATTCAATAAGACAAATGGAGAAAAGGTCAACATCCTCATCTCTTCTGGTCCAATTCCCCTTTGTGTGACTTTGCCACTGTTCCTGAGTAAATGTCTGGCTTAATTAAAACATGGACGAAACGTCTCCTTGCGAACACCTGGACAATCGTAAATCCGGCTGAAAGATGAGGTCAAGGGGAGAGAGGATGAAAAATATGTGCGTGTACATGGGTGAGGTGGTTTTCACGGTGGAACATTTTTATTCACCTGCCTTTAGTCTGGGCAGCAACACCCTTGACCCGCTTGTCACCAATCCTTCATGATGGCTGAATGACGGCCCCAGTGCATCCCTTAACCTCCTTTTAATCAACCTGTCTCCCTGCATCACCTTAAACATAAGAAGCAGCTGACACTGGACACTGAGCATTTGTCTTTGCGTTACAGGCGGACAGCTTCTCCTTGAGAAGCCCACCAGATACATCAGTGTGATAAAGCAGTGCGCATCCTGCTTAAAGGAAACCTCGGAGTGGAAAGAAGTGAGAGACTGAGAAGAGGGAGGTAGAGCAGGGAAACCTGAGAGGCTTGAGCTTCAAATCAGATGAGCAGGAAACAGGATAAGGCACACAATAGTTGGTGTGCATGAAGGATTGTTCATCTGCATTTGGTTTGTATTGACCTCTGAAACTCTGCGCCTGTTGTTATAGCGCGCATCAATCAATAGCAAAGGAAGCTGTAAAGGGGTGGTTGTTGGCACAACATGAAGTGTAAACTCAACATTCTTGGCCTCTCGCCCAAGAAATACTGACTCAACTCTACTATTATTATTTTCAATAACTTATACTTTTCAGATCAAATAATTATTACAAATTATTTTGTATCTATATTAAAGGTAAATTATCTAGCTCTCTCTCTTTTATATATATATATATATATATATATATATATATATATATATATATATATATATATATAAAGGTCACTGACATTCATTCTCTGGTTGAATGCTGTCAACCACCTTTTTTTGTTTTTGTCACACATCACACATTTTGTTCAAGTGACTTGTCATTTTATCGGTGTGATTTCAGACAGTAATAATCTGATCTCCACCTACCTGTCATCTCTGATGGAGCCTTGCACTGATGATGTTTTAACTCCTGCCAAACCTGCTTCTTTGCTCTTCTCTTACTGCCTCTCCTCCTCCTCCTGCCCCAAACCTTGCCACCCGGATGACACGCAAATAAAAAATCATGCCAAATAACTTTCATACTTGACTGTACACATTGGTAAATGCGTAAACCAGCCCACCCACTCAAGCAGAGAAAGCCACAAGCTTCTGCGCCGCAACAGAGTACAGCTCTCTGACAGGTTGAAGGTCACTGCTCCGCTGAACAGGCTTTGTGGTCACAGGGGAAGCCTACATCCCAAATCAGAGAGCTTGCTTTAATCCTGCGAAGGCCGTTACCGGAAATCTCATAATGACGCAACAAATACTCAAGACAAATTAATAGAAAAAGCACAAACAGTGCATTGTTTTGTTCTTTTCTCTAATAAAGACACAATCCACATCAAGTTGCTAGACATTAGATGAAATCCCATTTTCACATATCATATCCCAGTTTGGTCATAATGAGGAAGTTTCAGCCATGCACTTCATGCTTCAGTGCACCTTAAATATCAGAGAGATGAAGGAAATGGAGAAATCATTAAAAGCCACATTTCATTCAACGTCTACCATCAGAGCTGCACTCACCTTTGGCTGTGATAATCTAAGTAGCAGCTAATTGATTACCTGCTGCAATCTAAAAAGACTGAAAAGGTCAGAGTATGGTACCATGCAAAGGACAAACACCACAGGCAGCCAGAGAAGGTCAAAGACCCTTTACTAGTTTGAAGAAAGCACCAGTGGATGAGGTAACAGGGGTCCCGAGGGAGCCTCAGCATGAGTAATTTTGGGGCAGACGGTATTCTTGTCTAAATATAAGCACTCAAGCTGTGCTGGCTGGCTCATGTTGAGGACCCTGGCTTGAGACAATGTTGAAATTCAGGTCAGGGGGAGACACATTTGCTGTAAGCTGTGAACACTTCCTCATTTTAATTAACACCAAATGATAATTTGATCAACTAGCTCATGCTACAGATATTATGACTACTCTCTTGAGAATTTGGGCTACATTAAACATTACTTAATTAACTTATATAATTGCTCATTTTGATGATCAGTGCTGTCTCTGCAAAGCCAATTTCATTTCTACTGAAGTTAGGTGCAATAGAAACTATACACTCCAGCAAAGAGTGTGGTTTAAATTAAATCATTGTGCACAATCTTTCCAATGCTTCATAACACCTGGAATGTTTCCTAGAGTAGTTGAATGGGATAAAAATAATCAGTGACATTTGACGCGAGACATTCGACAAAAGGTTTTCCTTTGTTTTGGATATGCAAATGAAGCTGTCATGCCCATATGCATTATATTTAAATGTGCCTGTACACTGTATCTACTTAAGCCATAGGTGGAGTTTTTATTACTATTTTTTATTCATGTTTCCCAGATGTTTTGTTATTTTGCTGTACTTTTTTTTTTTTTTCTTGGTCTTTTATCCACCCCTCCCACAAAATGGGTACAGCGAAATTATGGCAGACAGCCAGATTCTTGCTGGAGTTGGCCAGGCATTGGTCGTTAAAACACAGAAAATAAAACAAGACAAACGTAAAGTACACTTGAAGGACAAAGAAGAAAGTTGAATAATTGAAAGCCCCACTCTCATTAAGACTGTGTTAAAAGAGCCCAGCGATCACATCACATTGACTTCACTTTTCCGGCCACTTTCCTCCTCTTGTGCTGTGCAGCGCACCATTTTCACAAAGGCATTAGGTATTCTTGCACATAGCTCTAGTCCCCCATTAGTGGTTCAGGTCTATTTAAAGTTCAAAGGGGAAATAATGTTGATAGTCTCTGGGCTACTTATGCAGTTCTCATAAAGTAAAAGACATTTTAGAGAGAAATTGCACCAAGTACTGGGCACAGTGCAGAGCTGTTTTAAGGCTCCATCAGGACTGTGGGTTCTACTTGTCAGCCTGAAATAATTCATGCTACCATTTGCACTTTTACCAGTAGCCTTTTACTCCTCATGGGAACCCTAGAAGTGTCAGCTGTTAGACAGAAGCAGCACAACTAAGGACTGTTGCAGGTTTTACAAGATCATCTGGTCCCAAGTGTTAGAAAAACCCCACCTCCCAAACCCTCACTACAGGGACGGATCTGGGAAGTGCCCGCACACAGTTAACCCAAGTGCCAGAAAGAAAAACTGCTAAATTAGCTTGGCTGACCATAGCAAATTCTGACACCCTCTGCCAGCCTTGCAAGCCTTAGCCTTTTTTATTGTTTGCTTTGTGGTTTTATAAAGGTATTTTAGGAGTGCTCTGGGAGCTGCATATACTGCATCTGCTGACACATGTGTATTTCAGACTGTTTCAAGTGTCAGGGCTGCAGATCAAGTTATAAAGTGCATGTGAGGTGTTACTATGCTGTGCTTATAGGGACAATGACACATAAAATTAGTCTTACGACTAATGCTGTCGTTTCTCTGCCTTTTGATGACATGAGTTGTGTGTGTATATTCTCATGGAAGTCAATGTCAGAGCTCTGCAGATAAGGCAGGACAACCCAGTGACACTTGCTGATGTTTTTTCACTGCCACGACCCATCAATCAGATCAGAGGTGTCAGGAGATGTGGCCAGTTTGATTGATATTATGTGCCATTGTGCCGTGAAGAGAATTCGATTTACAAGGTAGAGACCAACTGCCTCTGGGAAGTTAGTCAATATGGTGCTTGCCAAACTATAATTAGCACAGAAGGCCCTTTGTGCTGGGGCAAGGTAACATTGTGAGTCAAGTGTCAGCTGAAATGTGACTGTCATTTTTGAAAAGTCCTGCTGTGACAATGGTGTCACTGCATATTATGAGTGTTAGAAATTTTTTAAAAAGTGCTCCAGCTCATGACAACAATTATTACATCAATGTTGCAACACTTGAGGACTAGGGTTAGGGTTATGTTTGGTTCTTTCCCCACTGTGAATGACCGTAAAGGTATACACTAACAATTTTGTTGCACATGTGCAATTAAAATGACATTACATTCATACGTTGTTAATATTGGAATAATATCACTAGCTGTAATGGTTGGAGACTATCTGTCACATGCAAATCTAACAATAAGGGAAGGAAGAGGGGGAGGAAATAGTTTGCAGTATTGAAAATTTCCAAATCAATTGGTTTTATCTTGAAAATATATGATTGAAGTAAGTCTTAATTTAAAATATAGGCAAAGACATAATCACTTCCTATTTCATAAGATGACAATGCTTGTTTGTATGATGCATAATGCCCAAAATCATAATTGTAATTTCATTCAACTGTTGGAATTTAAATAGTTGTATTGTAGCTCTAACTGAGCTCACAGTCAAATTGATCTGACACATCAGTGGGAAGGAATCAAGAACACCGTGTCTTTCTTTTGAATTGATTTGTTCTTTTGAATTTATACTAAGATTCTGTTATTGTTTGCTGTACTATTACCCAAAGAGCGGGATTCAACATTTCCCTTCTGCTTAACCAAACTAGTGTGGATATAGAGCAGAATGCTGTAAACAAGACAGCCTGCATTGTCTCCATTACTCTGTTAAAGGATATCAGACAGAAGGAGCCAACTGAATTTTATGTCTAGTTAAAAATCTCACATTTTGTGGGAAATATGTTTCCAATCGAGAATAACTCTTGGAGTATTTTTGTGGGGGTTCTGGGAGATGTGGCACACCATGGGCTTCAGCTGAGTACTTTCCAGATGAGAGGTGCTGCTGCTGCTGAACTCATTACCGAGTGGGGAGGAACTACAGGAACAGAGATCATATTTACAGACTAAAACTGCTAGCATGCATGCACACAAACCAGAGCACACTCTTTCCTGTCAGTAGACTGATGGCATGCAATTATTTCCTCAATGGCCAACCATGTGTTTATCAGAATGTTAATGTATGCATAATAATAGGCTCCACAATGGTTGTAAGAATGTCAGGGCTGCCAGCCTGTCAATCAAGCTCAAAATAGAATGGCAAATATGTACGGGCTGCTGTCATGCTAAATGATAGACAGAGCCCCCTCACAGGCTCTAAGCTGACAAATATCAGGTCAGTGCATGAGCGGAGGGGGCTTTCAGGATAGTGAGAGGATGGCCATTAAAGGCCAGACCACAACCCAAAATGAACAAAAGAGCCAAGGTTAGAGCAGACGTGCAGAGCAAGTATTGGCAGACCGCGGTGAGGTCTTCTACGAGAAGGCATGAAATGAAGCTAGCGCCAAGTTGCTGTGATTGATTATCTGTGAATCATCTGGGATTCTCCCTGACACCCCCTGCTCACCCTCCATTCACCTTCCAGGAAAGAAAAATAAAGTACAAAATGGAAAAACAAAACAACAAAAAGAAAAAAATGTGGATCGAATCCCTCTTAGGCTTGAGATGCCAGAGCCTTTACTTCTTTGATTTGTGCTGGATATTGGTTGACAGCATGTGGGAGTGAGAAGTGTGCAAAGTTAGCATACCTGGAGCAAACTTTGAGTGCTTTGAGGAGTGATATTCTCACTAGATGTGACTCTTTGCTATGAAATAGTGTCTAGCATAGCAGTGGATCAGAAAGTTAAAAACAACATCAACATGAACAGAGCTTTCTGGCAACAAAAAGCTTTCTCTGAACCCCAGCTGACATAAAACAATGTTCAGGAACAAAACAATTCCCCCATGTTACAGCGCTCCACTATAGTGCCTATAAACTGTTATCAGTCTGACAGCATGTATCTGCTTTTCTTATTAAAGATGTGAAGTGGATCATTATCATCCCTGGGACAGATGTTCCTCTGATAAGTGAAAGATAGCAATTAGGAAAGGACCAGTGCAGCAGCTAGTTGGAAAAGGAAAGAGGTAAAATAAATAAGATTCATCTTGAGATTCTGGACCATGCACCATGTAGGATTAACACCAAGGTGGGATGGCTTTAAATAGAAACCAGTTTAGGAAGTAACATATGGCTCGTTCATACAGGTTTTCTAATGATTCTCTCCTTTTTTGGATGGCTTCAGTTTAAAAACCTGTTTCTTCTCTTGGTGTGTGATTTGCAGTCCCTCAAGGATAACAAAGGGATATTTCATACAATAAAGTACAGCCATTTTGCATGGATACTGTCGCTGCAGACACTGTTGAGAAGAGTCTTTAAAGCTATTTGACCACAGGGGCAACCGTCACAGCTGCTGAATCAGTTTCAAAAAACAAACAATTCAAGCAAATCAGATTTAGGCAGAGGACCTCAATATGAAAACCACATGGAACTAAATGTATTTATTGACTAATTTCAAATAAATAATACCTGGTATTACCTGGTGGTATGTCTCTGTTGAATGTAAATCTCACTGAATCAAGTTAACAAAGCACAACCGTTGTACAACAATCAGTTCCTAATTTCATGCTGAGTGCCTCAGATTAATCTGTGCAACAAGGAGAAAAGGTGAGGTTTAATTTGGGTCACTATTAGTGGAGACTTTGTTTAATATGAGAGAAGCAGAGATTGTGGGATTTTGAAATGAGTGGGTGGGGAAGTTATGTTTACCATGTCTTAATGATTGCAACAAGAGACCAATGATGAATGCAGATTACCATAGAGATAATAAAAGTATTGTGCCAGGCTAAATTAGAAAAATAAAGCCCGAGTCCCACATTCAATACTGGTTCAAATTAGAGAACCAACAACATGCATAAGTAGTAGAATGTGCATAATGCATCACACACTGTGAAATCATTTTCTATAGGGATGTTTAGTTTGTCCCACCATGCATTTAAACGACCTCATCCCATAGACCAATGTAAGATTCATGAGCTTTTTGGGTGTGTAATCAGCAATATCCAAGCAAGACCAGGATGCCTCAGGAAAGAGTTTATTGAATCAAAATTGGCAGATTTCTCCTTAATGGCAATATTCAGTGGCAACCCTGACAACAACGGTGGGAGATACTGATGTTATTATATATCACCTTACACAAGTGTAATCAGGCTCTCCTCCAGCATGACCTTGATGATAGCATCCTTTACTAGCTACTATATTTACCAAGAACGCTGCCACAAATAAACAGGGGTCCACAGGCCATGCAGTCTAATCATCCAACCAGTATGGTCAGAACAACCAGCCAGGTAACAGAGAGCTTTTTAGCAGATGAGTGCACACACATGCAAAGACACACACACAGAGGTTGCTTGCAGCGCTGTCCTGGTTATTTACCGAGTCATTTCTCTTATCACTTGAGCTTTGTAAACAGCCAATGGGGAGGTAATACAATCTCCACTCCTGCTCAATCAAGTCTCAGGTTGGTGGAGAAGAGTGAGAAAGATGGAAAACCTGTGACAAAGTGCCCACTGTGACTTTGAAAGGAAACCCTACAGAGATTTTTACATCCAACAGGAAGTGTTGTGTGTTGTGTTGTCACCCAATAACCTGATGCAGAACTGTTTTTGCCAAAGATTTATTCAATGACCTTGTGTAATTGAATTGTAACTAATCATAATTAATAATCAGAAGGTAGAAGTTCCCACTCTGTAGAGAGCAGTACATCTAATTTCAGGGACACTCTCAAACCCGCTGTCACTTTTACTGCTTGTCAATCGAGTAGCTTGGCTTCAGAGGGAAAATGAATCAATTAGCTTATGCATGTAGCAGAATTAATAAGGCACATGATAACTTATTGTGTGGGGAAGAAAGACCTGGCTCTTGTACCATAAACTGTAACTACTGCAAGATCAATCAAAGGCAACACCGTCTCACTCTTGCTCTTGAGCTGGCAACAATGCTGCTGTGCCAAAATAGCCTCTGAAGATCCTCGAAAGAACCTTCACAATGACAGAGGACAGGTGATGATGGAGGGTGCCGTATAGAACCTTGACTAAGAAGGTACTTAATGTCATACTAAGAGTTTCCCTCATGGGAAAGAGGAAGGTAACTTCCTCTATTCAAGTATTTTGAATAAACTTTGCCACAAATCATACCTGCAACTAGACGCATATGTTAACTAACAGTTTTTTATTTTAGACGTAGAGCCGCAATCTGCACAGCCCCCTGCCCCCCACCCGAGTAAAAGTACATTGGGAGTGCACCCATTTAATCCAGCTCATGCTAAATGGAGAGAGGCTCAGTTTTGCATAAAGATATGATCTCTGCATCTCCAAAGCTGGTTTAGTACAGCACATTAGTCATCCATCTCCCACCCCAGACTGAATCCCTCAGCTTCAGTTATTGCCATGGCAACTCAGTAGAGTCTCAAAGTGTATCTTTTGGTTCCATATTGTCTTTTAAGTCACATAAAAAATTATTTAAGCAATAATTTATCATGATACCGAAAACGAATATTAAGACATCAAACACTCTTCTTGTGTCAAATATGTTGGTGGAAATTAAATATGTCTTTTTCACCCGTTTGTTATTTAATCATTCATCTAAGATCAATTGTTAGATGACATAATTAGAAATGTACAGGCACAATTATGTTTTAAATGTGCTGGAGCCATAAGAAGCGGCTACATGTTTACATAATGCATATCAGCTGTTTTCTGCCCAACCCCCCCCAAAAAAAAAAAAAAAAAAAATACATTGTGAATGATCAAATGCAGAGCTAACGTGCTGGGACAAACTGACAAAAGACAGCACATAACTCTGGTTGTCAAGTCAGTTTAGCACCACTGAACTCGCTGCTGTGAAGCCAACATGACAGAGCTGGCTGAATCCAAAAGGATGAGAGCGACATTAAATGGCAGCATTTTAGATTTCAAATGAAGTAGCAGACTGCCAGTCGACAAGACAAAGTCTCGGAGAACTGCGAAGGAGTCTTGTCTCAGAGCACCATCAGAGTTATCAGTGATTTGGTGCAGAATCTCTGGTAAGACTCTAAAACTTTACCTTTCTTTCTGTGAGTAGAGGAAGTTACTGTAGGATCACTAATAAATAAAGGGAGGTCTGTTTTATAACCTTTTTCTTTGATTTTGCAAAGAAATTAGTAAATGCAATGATAAGCAAATGTAAGAGTTGAAATCTGTAATTCTAAGAAGTAATTTCTTTCAAATAAGGTCAGTGCATCAAATCAAACATAAAAAATAAAAGGGCCTCGAAGCCAGGCTTGAACTGGCTCTTAGTAACAAAATTACTCTGCTATTCAAAACAAAGCAGAGGACTTGAGTAAAGTGATGTTGCTGTGTTTTGTAGTCTAATCCTACTTAAGTTCAATGCTCATGGGTTACTTTTGCTGGAAACGAAACCAGGGGCGCTTGCCAGTTTCCTTGAGATTCCACTGCTTCAAAAGGAGATGTGAGGAATATATAAGCTTGCCTCAATGAGACTGCCACAAATAATGTTTATCAAGGACAAAAATGTGTTTCATCTGTGATAGGTTTACAGATGGCACTTGAGTTCAAGTTAAGAAGCATAAAGAATAAGGTACTTATTCAGAATATCCAAAGCTTTTTACCAGTGTGAATTCAAGTAGATATCAAGCTCATCATGTAATATCAGAAAATACAGAAATGCCTCATGAAAAGTTAGTATTTCTATGATTACCATTTGATAATGACAGCATTTACTGTATTATGAATGCATTCTAACACAATAATTCAATCAATCACTGGGGAAAAAAATCACTCCTCAATTTCATTTGGTGTACTGTAATATTGCAACAAGAATAACAGAAATGGCTGAAACATACCATAATTAAATGCAATTTTTGTGTACTGTAACTCCATACCATTTAAGGAGAAAAAAGACTCGGTTCATAATTAGTCAGTTTAGAAGGCCTATTTGGATTGGAGGAAGACGTTTTTTCTTACTGTGTGGAATCTCATAGTGTGTCAAAGTGCGGGTTCTTTGTAGACAAACCTCAACTGAGTTACATCAGTTTACCGGTGATGTGAAGACTGGTTGCCACAAGCACTGTAATAATGCTCAAAGGAAAATGATTGCTTGCTGGCACCATCTCACCTCAAACACAAAAGAGTTGGGTTCCAGGCTACAATAGGTGCTGGGATTGAGGACTATAGCTGAGCAGAATCCTTGAAAAATGTCAAGGTTCATTTCACTTATCAAGATTAATCATCCTGTTACCTTCAGCAGTGAGGCAATTGGTAATTTGTGCCCTGAAACTGCCCTTTAGCAACAATAACAGCACCTTTTGAAAAGGCAAACATATTATTTTGCTATAAAGTTGGATATTTAGTTTCTTGTGGAAAACAAGAGTAAAAAAAAAAAAAACACCCTTTTTTTCCCAAGATGTATGTATCTTCTAAAGATGCCCATCTTTTCTTTAAGATATTCCACCCACATCAGGGTTCCTGTCAAGGCATTCCTCAAATCAGTAAATCTTCTCATTTAGTGTTTCCATCCTACATAGCTGATATTGATGTTATAGTTGTTGTTGGATAAATGAATACTTGCTTGACACCCACTCTAGATGTCATGCTGCTGTTTGCCTGCAGTTCTGACAAGAGATTTGACCACTTTGAAGAAAAAAAATAAAATATTTACTCTGGTTTGATTTCAGCGTAGGGAGAGAATCGGCTCAGTGTCAACAAGTACAGAAATAGGACACAAAAGCCCAAATTTGGTTTCTAGAGGTCTGAGGAGATCTGGCACTCTCCTGTCCAGTAATGGGAGCTTGCTATGTGGATTAGAAGAGTTTCTAAACTGAGTGCTGCAGATTGTTGGGATTTAGGGATTTTGTGGGCGAGGATTGACAGTAGTCTGTAGATGGTGGTGAGATTGAGAGCAGATTGCTGTGATTTGGGCATGATTATCCCGTTGGTATTGTCACTGATCTCCATCATCCTGTTTCATTTTCTCAGGAAGTGCAGCTCATCACAGGCAGACTCCAACTGCCTCAATCCCAGGCAATGGCCTAATGGCAAGGATTAAAAACACCTCCTGCTCTGTTTGTCAGGTCTGAAGGTCAAACCATCATATTCCAGGAGTATTTTATATTTATGCTTTTTTTTAATACACTAAACTTGTGTTCTTGGATGTTGGAGCGTTCTGTAAAATGGCACTATAAAGACTATGACTGGGACATTGGTGTATGTGAGGTATGCATGTATTCACATGTGTACTGTCTGTGGAAGTACACACACTGAGTGGGAATAATAATAGTGTCAGTAAACTGCCCTTTGACAAATCCTTCTAATACTATAATAGCATTCAAAATATGTTGCAAATTAAATGTTCCAGACATTTTCTAAAGAACCTACTGACCCATGTTGATTACAAATGCACAACTATGTGTGAATTATTAATCACAGCTAGATGTAGCTGTGGTTTGGGTTCATTTCAGCATGATCCTCTGAGATTAATAATTTATTTATTAAAATAAAGGATGAGAATACATTTAACCACAAACAGATCAGTGGAAGGAGACTGTCAGGAGAATTTAAGATAGCAGATGTGAAACTAAAAGGTAACTGTGAGAATTGCAGGATTTATTGATGCTTTTTCAAGCAGCTACTGTACATAAATACTGTATGATGTGGATTGGAATTACAGAAAATTGGAGATTTGCTTCAAGAAAATTTAGGAAAATCACCAATAAGAATGTTTTCTAATTGGCCTGACTTCCAAAATAAACTCCTACCGCTGCAATCTGTGACCAAAAGAGAGACAACGATGACGGGGGCTGCGGCTGGAAGGGGCAGTAAACGGAAACTGTTGACATCTGGCTGTACTAACTTTGTCGCAAATGAGGAAGGTTAGATTGTGGCAAATCCCCAAATTAGTTTGTTCTGCCTGTCTGAGAAAAAAGACACAGGGGACAGAAGCCAGAACCACTCGCCAAAGACAAAGTCATTTGATGCAAAGGCAAATGTTGGAAGGCAAAAAAATAAATCTCAATTATAAGTCTGTGATGCCATGATGTTACTTGGCACTGTGAAGTCTATTAACAGCCAGTTTCCATCAAGTATTAGTCTTTGGACAAAGCCTAGGTCACAACAGTGTCAACCAATCTTCTTCAAACATTTAAAACAAGGTTAATCCTTGTGTTGTCTTTGCCTTATAGAGGGCGCACTAATCTGAGTGCTCCGTAAAGAGTCCCAGCAAGGTTAACTCTGTTTTGCAGCTGACAGAGGGGCCCATTTTAAAAGACATTTACTCACTTATATAAATACACACACACACACACACACACACACACACACACACACACACACACACACACACACAAAATCCTTGCTTTTCTTTTGAGAATCCTACCTACCTAACATTTACCCAGCAAACTCAGCAAACCCCCACAAAACCATACAAAGTATTCAAACGGCAGATAACACACAGCCTCATATTTTATGCACGCACCATGTGGAGGTCATGAAGGTCATGTTCTAGCCATTTATTCAAAACTAAAAGTACAAACAGACGAAACTTTCAGAGTGTGTTGTACAATTTTTTTCCCTTTTCCTTTTAAAAGACATTCAAATGCAAATAAATGAAGAGATAAATATAGAAAGTTTGCCTGACTGTGTGACTTCAGTGTCACTTTGTCAGAGAACTGTTGAGCGACTTGTCAGTGCAGATTATTTCGAATGCTCCAGTCAACTGCTCCAATGTCAGTACATTCATGATTCAAACCACGTGCAGCCTCTTTCAGCATTCAAGGGTCTGTTTTTCATCATATTCCCATGCTATGTTCTAATAATTTTCTCTATTTTCTATTCAGGTCCTGTTTTGGATCATGGAATCAAGCATAAACTGTAAAACCGCTCATGAACAGAATGATGACAAGAGGAACACAGCCACTGTCAGAATGATAACACCAGGGAAACTTGTTTTTAATGCTAATGAGTCACTTGAAGCCGGGGTTAGAGCCTTTCTCTTCACTGAACTCTACCCCTAAGTTTGTTTTGATATGTCACAGAGGGACACTGATGTTAAAGTGTTTTTGCCAGTTTTGTTTTCCACCACAGGAAGGCACTTTAACTCAGTATATAGGAGCAGAAGGGATATGCTAATGAGCGCTTGGCTGGTGAAGAATATATTGCTGTTAGAAAACATTTTGGCTTCTGCCTTGGGAGCTAATTGAGCACTCTGACAATGTAGTGCTTGGCTAGTTCACATAAACACAAAGGAGTGAAAAATTCAATTTTGCAGCCTGTTAAGAGAGCGCTGCAAGGAGAAAGGACAAAAAAAAAAAAAAAAAAAAAAAAATCATTGCTTAAAGAGTCATACTGGCTCCGCGTCTGGCCTGGTGGGTACCCGAATGAGACTGCAAATGAAATATAATGCTCATCAAGTTTTGACAAGGTGCAAATAACAAAACAAATGTCAAAGAAGCTGTTTTAGAAGTGAGTTTCATCAGTCATTTAAGAGATTGAGTCATTTGATTTTCTTCATCTACTAGTTTACTTTTTCATCCTTCCAAAAGCAGTAATGACCTACAACAAGCTGATTATTAAGAATGGGATCTTGATAAAGAAATCAGTTGATGTGGAAAAAAATATGCTATCTATGGAAATATAAATTGTAAATAAATTCATTTGTACAACCTGCTTGGGTGCTTATTTAAGCCTTGTTTAAGGCAAAATAAAGTTCAATAGCCTCCTTATGTCAAAAAACCTCAATTATGTCATCTAAGGTGAAACACATTAATTGTCTAATTAGAGTAATTAGGCTGGTACACCAAAAGGTGATTTCTAATTATGTACAAGGTCATAGAGAGAAGCAGGAGCACTGTCTCTACACCACCATCATGATGGAAGTGCCTGACCCCCTCCTCACATGCTGCCTCCCATTGTAAGATGCTTGCTGAATATGTATTACAAGCGGCAGTGGGACCCAGCTGGTGTCACTCGCCCAGACCTTGACCCGAGCACAGCACTGAGGCTGGTCCCAGTCAGGCAGGATAGGCCTATATGTCCATCTTGCTGACACACCTCAGACAGAGGCCACCAATTAGGTGTCAGTAGATGGCCTGAGGATATCACTGGCTCCTCACACTGATCCTGAAAACTGTATTTGCAGATGATTTAAATTGACACTGTGTACAGCTTGGGCAAAAAACAGGACGCAACATGTAATCACATATTTATGCCTCGGTCTAGTGTAGTAGGCTCAAAAGCAATTAAAATGTTCAATCAGCGGATTCTTGTCTGTGCTGTGTTGGATTTACTGACTGATTTTAAGGAATGAGAGATCCAGAAGGAAGATAATACAACAACAACAACAACAACAACAACAATAATAATAATAATAATAATAATAATAATAATAATAATAATAATCATAATCATAATCATAATAACAACAACAATAACATAGGGGGCAGTGTTCTCATATCTGTCGTTTATTCCCTTTGAAACAAACAGATACAGTTCTTGTCTGACAAATTAAAATCTCTGCAAAGACCAAAGTGTTGTTTAGTCTCCAATTTGGCTCAGACACAGACAAAAGCCACCTTTTCTCACAAAGGTACTTTGCTGCCTCTTTCATGAAAGTCTTTGTAAGAATTAACTGTCCTCTTTTGTTCTGACATTTTTATTTATTCATGAAGTTAAGCATAGGTTTGAATTTAGATAAAGATCGAGAGCTCTGCAGCGTGGAGGCACTGCCATTGCAGCTCTAAAGTATTGTTAAAGATCTTTTAATTCTGAAAGCCCTTCTCCCTCTTTGAATACTACCATTAGCATTTGAGGCTAGAGGTGAGAGGGACTGTTCTTTGGCAGAGCAGTGGGATTGTACAGTAAAGCCAAAGGAAGAGGGCACTGATGTTAATTTCAGTGTGGGGGTGGCCAGTCGTGGGAAGACAAAGTTGAGTTGGCAGCCTGCTTTGACATTTTCAGCCTGTGAACAAAGTACCTGCTTTTCACCATGACAAGTGATGCCCACTGTTGTAGAGAGCTACAGTACATGTTTAAATCAGAAGCTCCACTTCATTCTACAGCACGTTTCTGTCACATGTTTATGTTTATTGTGCATGTTGGATCAAATATATTACATTTAATTTAACGTAATAATTCCAATTTTAACCAAGTAATTATATATATATGGCCTCTGCTGACCACATCATAGCTGTAAACAGCATTTGAATCAGAGTGGGTCTAGTTTGAGCACAATTTATGCTGTAGTAAATACTACAAACACTAAACAGAATTTGAGGTTTTTCCACTGTTACATGTTTCATTCCAAAAATTGATAAGAATAATTATTGATGCCATAACGCAATCGTACTGCTGCACACACTCACACACTTTATTGGTCTGATTCCGCAGCAGTCAGGTCGGATGAAGCAAGCCCATAAAGCAATCGCAGCTGTTGCAGGAGTCAGAGGTACACAGTAGATTACTGTAGATTACAGAGGTCTACAGCAGCAGAATCAGCAGTGTGAGAGGACTAGCGAGTGAATTGTTTATCTGACGTCTCCTATTTTTTAACCACTGCTGTTTTCTACAGCAGTATTTAAAATTTGTTGTTGGGTTTTGATTTTAAACGGAATTTATGGTCTATGGAATAATGCCCTTTATTATGTAAATGAAACCTCACTACAGACTCCAGCTTGTATCACCTTTTTCTCTTGCATATATTATTATTATTATTATTATTATTATTATTATTATTATTATTAACAACAACAACAACAACAATAATAATAATACAATTTATCAGAATAAGATCTATGTTATACCTTCTCAAGTTAAATACTGCATTGTCACAGCATCAAAACGAGACATGAGGGATAGAAGAGACAGTGATTACTCCTTATTCTGTGTTTCCTGACTTCCCCTCAAGACACAGTGTGCTGCCATCAGTCATCTATTTGCTCCACTGTCAAACAGGCATATGTTAGAGTTGTCCTGTCATGTTGCATTTGGTGAACTTTAAGATGCCCCTGACCTGCTTTCTGTCGCCAGAGGCCCAGGGAGTCAGGATGATGGGATGGATGCTGGTGTGCCAAGTCCCAGCATGCATTCTCCAGGGTCAGGTATATGTTGTACATGCGCAAGTTGTTAATACTTACATGTTGCTATTTCTTTGTTTCTTTGCTGTCGTAGCATGTTCCCTCAGCACTCTCCGGTTCAGTTTCCCAACTCTCACTCCAGCCGTGTGACTTAATCAGCCTGACAGACTGTGGGCGCCTGGGGAAAGTCTCTCTCCCTACAGTCCCCTTTCTCCTCAACTTTACGCTTTGTGTGACAAACTCATTCTGGCATCCTTTCGAAAAGCAGCGCTCTCTGTTGGACAGCACTCCGCAGTTTCCTCACATTCAAGCCTCCACACAAAGACTAAGTGCACGGAAGAAACATGCATGCACTCTCAGGTACAGGCAGGAGCATGCAAACACCCTAATATGGGAAGACATATATACTCAAGATGAAAAGGAGGACGCACAGTATCCCCCAAGCATGAGCATTAAGCTTCACACTCCTCTCCCATGGACACACACACACGCACACACACACACACACACCATTAATTTTGAAAGTGGCTTCTGAAAAAAGCTCCCATGTATAAAGTGGGAGCACTCCTGCTCATTGGTTTATCGTTGCTGAGTGACATTCTCAATTAGTTTTCATCAGAGGCTCCTGGCGTCTGACCCCTTGAATTGTTTTTCAGAGCTTGTTATAAATGCAATAGGATTGGACTTCCTCCGTGTGGGCAAACCTTGGCTCATGTCCAATTTATTCTAGTGAACATGATCAGTTTGGAAAAAAATAAAAAGACTGGTTCATGTGTAAGGAACGTCGTGCAGATTTAAGTTGTGATACAACCCATCAGTGGCAGCTGACACCTCCAACAGGGCAATGAATTATAAGTCCAAATGGCAATTTTCAGACAAATTCAAATGTTTCATCGGGCATATTTGCTGACATATCTGACCCTAATTCTTTCAGAAACCATCAACATATATAAAACTTAAATCAACAGAAAAAAAATAAAAGAAATATGATGAAAAATGAAACAATAAATGAAAAGATAATTCGATATTTCACTGAAGAGAAACTCATTAAAGATTTAAATGTTTTGACTTCCAAACACAAGAACCACAAGATCCTTACGTGGTATTGTACATCCCTTTGTCTCATTTTGCTTTGTTCTTTCCCTGCCAGCAAAAAATATTGGATATTTGAACAGCTAGCATTCACTTCCTTTACGCTAGTTTTTGTTTGTTTCTCAGTTGATAGCAAGCCCTTTACTTTCTAAAATTGAAATTCATTCTGTGTAGTGAGGACATGATTGGAAACCTGCATTCTTAAATAGGCAAATAATAGCCAAGGTCCACATTGCAATGATGTACAGTATGTTTCCAGGAACTTTTGTGTTTTTCACTGACACTCAGTTCTATATAGTAAATTTGGACGAGTCTGTTTGGACCCTGTGACTCATCTGTTCTTCAGGGTACACACAGCTTTCATGCTGATTGCACCTGACAAACATTTCCCCTGATATATCATTTCACCTTCCTCCCATCTTTTGTCCTTATCGTCCACATGGTTACGCTTTTTAACGACATTGGCTCCCAGGCTTCCTCTGGCCTGGCTGTATTGACGGGGCAGGGGTCCTGCAGAGCAGAACATTTTGCAGACCTTTTTCTTTTTCACCGAAAGGCAAAAGGCACAAGGGATGAAAAAAAAAGAAAGAGAGGGGGAGAATCTGAAGAGTCAGATAAAGGACGTGTTGGGCTTACACAGGGATCCTCTCATTATTCCCTATTTTTAACAGAAGCATTGATGAGACACGGCCTACCTCTAGTGGCAATTTGTCCATTTAGTGCATGTGTTATGCAAGCCTAACACTCTTTCATCCACTGACTTTTAACAAATTGAATTCTCCTTTCCTTTTGTTTCCTGGCTGATAATTCTCACTTTATTAGCATTAGGCTTTGTTTTTGTAAAGCAATCTGCCGCTGTAATTCATTAGAGCTGTCAGCTTAAAGCTTAAATGATGCAATGTGCAAATAGTGGATGTCTCTCCTGCAGAAAGCCCCCCCTCCCCTTTAACAGCGATGAAGGAACATTACAATAAAGTTGGAGACGTGGACCCCCTGGTGGCCAAGCTCCAGGACCAGATGTCAGAGAGATGCCAGCCCTCACCTCTGGGGAGCTCTGGGTTGAAATCTGGTTCAAGTCTCAGTGGGGGAATAGTTCTACTCCCGTTCCTTCATTAATTCAAAGATAAAAGATTGTGAAATATGAACCTGTGTTATTTATCAGTGATGGCCTGTGACACCACAGCCATCACCTATTCAGTCATTAGCTTGATCAGCCTGTCTTTCATTTTTTGTTTTCATGCTTTCATTGATGCTGTCATTTCAACACACACACACACACACACACACACACACACACACATGCTTGCACGATTATGCCTGTATGCACATCTTCATAGACAAAATAGTGTGTGAGCAGGTATGGGGCAGTGAGCAGGGATGAGTAGTGTGGGGATATGAGAGTAGTTAGACAGCCGTGGACATCATCTGAGGACTCAACACAATATATTTTGGCAAATGATGGAGGCAGTTGGAGTGAGCTGAGCCATCTTAACTACTTTAGCGAAACACTGATCCACTTTTGATTTTGGGCGAGCTTGCTCTGTTTTATGTGGTATTTACTTTGAACGTCAACAGAAATTACATCATCCAGGATTGCATGCGCACCTTAAATCCAAGTCAAATGCATGATTCATGTGGAGGTATACAACTCTGACATTGCATGTGTGTATTCAATCAACCGAGCTGCAATATTGGATAAGTGGAGAGGGCTGGAGGAGGTGCAAAATTGTGGCTCAAATCAACATAATGTACATGAGCAAAGTGAACAGCAGAGTCATCAGAGCATGGAAGATACTCCTACACTGCCTGGAAACAATGTCTCTGATTGAATTAGTACAAGTGTGTTTCAGAAATTAATTCTGATTTACCTGTTTAAATCCACTCATGCAGGACGTCTGTATCATGAACTCACACTGAGTCACCACGACTTCTCACAATATAATAATATATATATATATATAAATAATCGGCCTGACCTGCTAAAGTGACCATTTTATTCTTCTCACCCTTATTCATTGTCTGGTTGTTTGCCTGAACATTAATAGTTAATGAAGTACACTTCTTTCACCTCTAAAAAAAAAAAAAAAGGAAAATCACAAAGCCATCCTGCAATCTTTTTCTTTTTCATTTCCAAGCTGTGGATACTGTCTGGTCCTCTCATTCTGTCCTGTTCTCTCTGTATAAGGCAGCTGCTGGCTTTGGAGATGAAAGATGCTTGTTTGGCAGCTTTGAAAGACTCACACAACTCTGAATGTCACTTGTATAGCAAAGCCATTTTTTTCCTCATTTTTATGTCCAATATGGAGGTGATGATCAAAAGGATCTGAACCAGGGGGAGAAGCTCCAATATGTTGTTGAAAACAACAACAAATGCAGCCCTCAGACCCACATGATGTGCTTTCAAGGATTGTCCTTTAGTTCATTCCACGGAGGGGACATATCTGTGTTTGTCCATTTGACAATGTCCCAGTGGCAGAACAATATGAAGATTTATCAAAAAACGGCCTGAGGAGTTTCTCTTTCTTTCTTTCCCTCTTTCTTTTTCTAAACAAAATTAATTTGGCTTGGTGTATGAAAACTATATTTAAAAATTAACTATTTTTATTCTATCTCAAGGTAACAAAGACAAAAAGCCACTAAGGCATGAAGCAGTTTCACAAAGGCTGCCGATAAGAACTGACAGAATCTAAGCCATTAAATTTCCATTTGTGGAGCACACCCATTTGGAGCAGTCTCTTTAGACTTCAGGAGATCCGAGATCAATTTGTAAGATATTTTCTCTGTGATTTGAAAGAGTCGGGATGAGTTTGTTCATTATTGCAGGCGGAAATTAGATGCCATGAACTGGAGGTAAGTGGAGAATTGTGACCATCCCAGCGAATCCCAGTGCATTACAAATGTCATTTGACTTTCCACAACCATGGTGATACAAACCATAAAGAAAAAGTCATGATCATAACAATAACAATAATGTAAATCCTTCATTTCCTTCATTTGAGTGTGCAAAGACCATTGTGTCCACAGAAAAAAAAAAAAAAAACATTCACAACTATTCATATCCGTTTACAGTCAGCGAGCCGAACAATGTAAGTAATAAAATTAGCATACAATGAAAGCAGGTAATAATCATATTTGACGCTTGTTTGCAGATAGTCTTCCCAGACAACAAATACTGTGGCTTTAAGGATTAAGGCTGCAAGACCTAGATATGTTTTAATTTATGACTAGGCTGTTTTTCCTTTCATCAGCTCTCAATCCCCTCTCAAATGCTAGATATTTTTGTTTACCTTTGGCATTGTTGTCATTACCGTCACCAAACGCTTCCAGTGGGAAGAAAATCCTCTCCTGGCTCTGGGAAAAAGAGAAGGAGACTCCTACCCAAGTGCTCTTTTATTAATCAGCCCCGTTCTTCTCTGTGTACATATTATCATTATATTATTGTCTCT
This sequence comes from Lagocephalus sceleratus, assembly GCA_911728415.1. Lineage (NCBI taxonomy): Eukaryota > Metazoa > Chordata > Actinopteri > Tetraodontiformes > Tetraodontidae > Lagocephalus > Lagocephalus sceleratus. The sequence goes on from CAJVRN010000149.1 coordinate 2,525,191, forward strand.
TGTCCATGTTAATCTGTGGGATGTTGTAAAGTATGTTTGACTTGTTACTAGTCTAAGCAGACTTCAAATTTGCTGATACTAACTGTGTGTCTCAGGAATAACGCTGTTACATACTACTTCCCACAAAATATCAGCAGTGATGAAATTGGACGTAAATTGCTGTGAACCTGACAGCTGACGCTGTCCTCACCTGCCTGTGATGATGATGGAGGCAAACCAGAGCGCCAACAATTGACTAGCAATTTTCAACTCTCTTCTTTTGCTTCTTGCACTTTAGAGAAGATGAGCTGACCACAGCGGACCAACCCCCAACACCCATCTGGTCTGATGGTAGTTCTTTACAGACCATAGTCTCCAGCTCATCTGTCATCTCTAGTAACATTATCACTTAGATAAGGCTTCAATAAACTGCACATGGCTTTTAGGGTTTTCTCTCCAGCCTCTCTAATCCAATCTCTGATGTGGGCTCTGTTCATCATGGTGCACCTCTGGCATTTTCTATGGCTCTGCTCTTCAGCGTGCAAGAAGTAATAGATGGCCTTGCCCTTGGTTCACCCTGAGGTCTTTTGATTTCCTATCAACTGTTTGTCTTCAGGTTGTTTCAAATGGAGTCTGCACTCCGCTATTTTGATTTGACTCAGTCAAGTTCAAAGGTTAGACAAGGATGGACGTGGCGGCGTTACCCTGACTGCTATTGTAAAGCACTTTTTTGCCATTTAGCACTGGGAAGTGGACCGAGGTATGTGGGAAACTGAAACGATTTCACATCTTCTTTATGATTTGCTATAATTTTCCCCAGGGAACAAGCAGTGACCAGTGTGAATTCCTTCTAGATTCATGCCAAATTGAAGCACCTGCCAATGGATTTTAAAGGATAGCAATTTAAATTCCCCAATGAGCATTAGCATTTTTTCAGGTCTTTGTGCCAGGCTCCACAACATGAAATTGCACTTGATAAAAAGAGAGAGAGAGAGAGAGAGAAAGAGTAGTTCTTCAAATTCTCAGTTTGTAAAGTAGTGGTGTCTTAAAAGCAATTAGCTGCCTTTGAATCTGTGTTTACATCGCTGAGCTATCGGGTTAATAAAGCTGGAACTAAAGATAATACATAGACACTGACAGGGCCTGGCTCCAGAACAACAGTTTTATTGCATATAAAAATAGAGCCTTTATTACAGTGGGCAGATTCTATCCCAGCTGTACAAAAAGAAACAGATAGCAATCAATTTTCCACCAATAATTTCTGATATTTTCTGATCCAAATAAAAATTAATTCACGTAAGGTTTTAGAACACAGCCCAGGCTTTGCACAGTCCAGATTTTATTTTTTTCATTGATTCTGTAACATGCTGCTTGTTGTGGTTGTAACACAGGATGCACATGTGTGGAAATCTGTGTGAAGGTGCCTCATGATAATTGCGATGACACAGATGGAGGCAGGTGTCAAACGCCGGTGGCTTTTTTCCACTGACACAGATAAAGAGGGTTGAGACACTGCTACTTCCTCTCATTGTAGACACGTGGTCTGTGGGTTTTTCTCAACAAGAACGCAATACTAAACTGGCATCCAGCCAAAATGAATGGAGCTGAAAGAGAAGTTGTCTGGGAAAGGGTTAGTCTCTATGCAGAGTGGCTTCTGGCTCCTCTGTTAATGTTGGAATAGTGCAGTGGTGAATGGACCTTTGTTTTCCATTGCTTAATTGTTCTTACTGGGGAAGCAGGTGGCTTGAGCTCTCATCTGGTATCTGGTAAAAAAAACAATAATTAAAAAAAAACAAAACAATAAAACATGCCCATCATTGCAGAATATAGCTGAGGACAGGTGACAACACGAGTTGTTTTTGGTTCTCAAAACCTCACATTCCCCCTGGGCACGTTTCAAAAAAAGTTCTTTTTTGGATTACGAACAAGTCCGGCTTGTGATTTTGTGATACCCTGAATAAAAGATATTGCAGTATTTCTGTGTGATCAACAGCCTCTCCAAAGCCATGTCTGTCACTGCTGTCTGCCAGTACTGAGACATCTATTCTCCTGTTTGTAACAGACTCTATGCAGCTGTTGAGCCATGGACAAAAAAACACCAGTGGCATGAAACATTAACAAATCATTTTCTCAAGAGGAAATCTCAAAATTGCTGGTTGAAGGTTACCAAATAAACATTATATTTATTATTGTATGTGCAGCACAGTAGTGTGCACACTGTTGAAAATGCTAATTAATTTGATTTTTAAAAATCATTTAGACTCCATTCAACAGCCTTATTTCAATTTATTATGATGGAAATAATGAATACATTTCTACCTACCACCAAGGATTAAATTAGGTGTGCAATTCCATCATGCTAAAAGCCTTACATGGATGTCCTGCAGCCTAACATTTTAACTATGAAAGTGGAAAATTGCACACATGCTATTTAAAACACAGCAGGAACTTTAGACGCGTCCAAATTCATCCACAGGTGAGAAGCCTAACCCTAACTCGAATCAGCTTGTACAAGTTAAAAGCCTGATTTGCATTTATATTGCCATTCAAGGCTTGCAGCTCTAATCGGCACAGCATAGTTGCAATTGCAGTTCCTCAAATGCACACACACACACACACACACACACACACACACACACACACACACACACATACACACACATGGATAGAGCCAAAGAACACTGAGGTTTTTCCTTATGTATCAAGAGCCCTGAGAGTTGGGGGTAGAGATGGGCAGAAAACATGTTAGGGAAGAGAAGGTGCAGTCACAAAGTATATTGAGCTGTCCTAGAAACTTGCAAACAAACACTGGGAAGTCCTTATCAGATCAGTAACCCAATTTCTCAAATGCCATCTTTGCTGAGGCACCACATGCATCTTCCAGATGCTCTCTTAACAGTCACGTACGTGCACTGCTTGGACTGTTTACGCACAGATGTTTCCAGCAATACTGGGACAATACGCCGGGTGCAGAACTGTGCTGATGCTCGCACAAGATTGACTGTGTTTCCACGTTTACTGGAGGCACTCCCACACTGGGGACAATCACGAAGATAAGTGGGACACAGTTTCACGCTATGACAAACACATTCATCTGTGGAGGTTTGTCACGAGTATATTAAGAAAGCCTGGAATGTTTCATACATTATTATTCTTACATTTTAATGATTTTAATCAATGGTTGATTTAAATATATGTTCCATTTATATAATGCAACGTGCAGTAATGACTGTAACGTCATCATTTAAATACAAACAGGACTCAGTTTGAGAATAAAACGTCATTTTTTGCATTATGGTAATTGATAGCTGTCACCTCTATGTTTAAAATGCATAACCTTGCATTGCCATTTGTTGTTTCTGCTGTTTCCTCGGGCTGAGTCGTGTCACCACTACGTCAGTGGACAACACCTCTGGAATTTCAAATGTATTTTATCATTATTCCAGGAAATAAAGGTATTTGATGCAGCTGCTATAATGAAATAAAAAATAAAACACCTATTTTTTCTTGACAACTTTACAACATTTGATTAAGAAAAGAAGACGCCAGGCCAAGGCTGAAAATGAAACAAAACGCTGAACAAACACGTCAGTAATGTTCACATTTGAAAAGCAACATTTGTGACAAGAAAAGGAACAAAGGCCTTTTCACATTTTTCACATTTTGTGTGTTTCAACCTGCAAGTGTGTGAAAAAAAAAAAAAAAAAAAAAAAAAAATATATATATATATATATATATATATACACACACAGAGAGAGACATGCATACATACATGTGTATGTACCTATATGTGTATATAGATAGGTAGATAGATAGACAGATAGATAGATAGATAGATAGACAGATAGACATATAGATAGATAGATATACATAGATAGATAGATAGATAGACAGATAGACAGATAGATAGACAGATAGATAGATAGATAGATAGATAGATAGATAGATAGATAGAAGACAGTCAAGCTTAAAACACTTTGTCTTTTTTTCTGTTATTACTTTAGTCCAGATGAGGCTGATCCATCCCTGGCGACCCTGAGAATCTGCCTTATCTTGAGTGAGTGTTAAAAACATAGCATGTTGTCCCCTGTGCATTAAACTGCAATTTAGACACATTAATCCATCCCATAATCTGTCACCAAATAAAATCCTCACCAGGGTTAGTAAGAGCTTCTGTGCACTTCCCTACTTGTGATAGTATTCTTATCTTTCTGTCACTCTTTCCATCTTTACTAAGAGAGACAGCAATATGCTTCGTATGAATGGAAATGTAACATGAAATAGTTGAATGAAGGACGTGCAGATGAGAGCCGTGTCCTCACAGGTGACCTCGTGATCACAACAGCATCTGGTTGAATTACTTAACACTGCCGCCCAACAGACATGTAATCTGGGATAATGCCCTTTTGCTGAGTGCACCAATCTGGATAAATTCATCCCCGAGGAATGAGATCCAGCGGCAAAGTCTCAGAGCGAGAGAATGCGGGGGAAGGGAAGAGGGACTTTAGGCCTGATTGGTTGGTGCTAAAGAAAACTGTTGGGGCTGGGAAAAGAGTCTTCAAGATGGATAATGAAGCCCAACAGCAAACAGCTTGAATTTGTTGACTAGCCGCATGAAAGAAATCAGATCATTGTGTTTTCCACGAAGGGTCTGAAGTAATCACGCTGCCTTCCACAACTGACCTGAATTCTGACAGACCCCAAATCAGGCTTAATCCAAACTTCACTAGATAGATTCTACATTCAGCATATATGCTGTGCTTCACTGCTGAGTGCTGCTACTTATATGTGTGTGTGTGTGTGTGTGTGTGTGTGTATACACTCACACATAGACATACACATCTAAAAAAACAATTGTAACACTCATATAATAAATAAATTATAGGTTTATAAGTTGAGGTTCCCCCATGGTAACCAAAACCGTTATTAACCATTATTTATTAACATGTTGACTTATTATCATAAATATCCAACAGGGCATCCAGCTTGCTGGGATTACAGTGGGTTTAATCTATCATGGCACAGAAATGAGCAGAGGTCACAGCAGCTGAGGTGACTTAAGCTTGATGAGACATGGAACACAAACAAGACAAACTGTAAGCTGGAGGATGCTCTCGTGAATTTATGTCATGGTCCATCACTCACCCTGTTTGCGCGGGCATAATCCAGACATGGCTGGCGTTGCCCACACAGGCTCTCGTGTATGGTGACCATATAGGTCATATAGACAGGACAAGGGCAAGATTCTCTTCAGGTATAATATAATAATATATAATCTTGCACAATGTAGATAATGACAGAAAGCAGATCCATGCATTTTTGTATTTATTTATTTTTTAATATGTATTTATTTGCCGTAGTTATTTTCAGCATTAGCAAAGAGGCACTCTTTATTTCAATATGAATAAGATGCAACTTTATTTAATCTTTTTGTACCATCTATCAATCACCACCATGGAAGCAAATGAGAGCTATCTGTTTTATTATTAATCTTTTTTTTTTTTTTATTTTCTGGATGCATCAGCTCCAGATCTATCTTATGACCACAACACTGTTGTGTGCTCAAGTAGATGCCCTTGGACATCTCAGAAACATTTATTCCTGACAAAAGAATTTGCATGTGCCTCAGATTGGTGTTTGCGCAGCGCTGTGTAGTGTAATAGGCTGCCTGTTTCTGTGTTTCAAATTCCTCTTTGGAGAAGTGAGAATTCTTCACCCGATTATGAAAACCACACACAGACATGATAGGACAGATTGGATAGACATTTAATTATACTGTGGTGGAGAAATATGTATCAAAAGCTGGGTCCATGAAAAAGTGGATTTAGAGTTGTCAAGCAGCAGTTAATCGACAGCGGTGAATGAGATGGAGGCTGTGTGGGCATGTTTTCCAGGACTAAGAAACAGCTTAGTCTGGATGAGAGCTAAGATCGGGAGTTCTGACGCGAGGAAAATCATGGGCAGTGGGAGATAATGAAGGGGTTTTAAAAGACGGTTGTCATTTCATTCAGGAAGAAAAGCTGAAAATATTTAATTTCTCTGAAAAAGTGGACTAAATTTGCAGCAATGTCACAGAGGGCGCAATGAACATTGAGTGTGCATTTTAATTCTCTGGCATGTTTTCTGCTACAAGACTATTCTTAAACTTTCTCAATCACACTGCGAATGAGTGACAGAGAGGAAGAGAAAGAGCGATGTTTCATCAGTGAGGAAGAAATGAGACGCTGCAAGGTGAGCAACAAATTCAGCAAAGCAAGTGAAGAATATATGAGTGGCTGTGGAGATTGAAAGGGAGGAGAGTGGTGGGGGCGGGGTGGGAGATGGACGAGGTCCCGGACGAGTTTGGCCTGAGGTGAATGTGTTCTCCCAGTTCCTCCTGGCTGCCGTTGTGTCATCTGTCACTGGCAGGAGAGGTGACAGCGAGAGAAAAGGTGGCCTCCATGCACCAGGAGACAGGAAGGGGAACGGTATCAAAAGTCTTGGCTAATCACACCTTTTAAGGAATTTTCTGTAAAAAACCATTAATCTGCCTGCTGAGAGCATCTCCACGCAACGTTTCTCTCCCAGTTCTCTGCTTCGGATAATTTATTTCTTTAAGTTAAAAAAATAATCCGTGCTTATTTTCATCTCTCATTTCACACCCGCTCTCCAGGATCTCTACACTATGAACCCCCTGTCACAAAAAAAAAAAAAAACTACTGTTTCGGGCCTTAATGCTGACAGTGGTGCTGCACATTAACAGAACTGTAATTTGTAGGACAACAGGAACAGAGAAGCAATTTTTTCTTCTTATTTCCCTTCCCCAGAGGCGCACATAGAGACGGTGGGTTGTTAGCCCCTGTTTACCTGCTGGGGAAAGCAGTACTTTATATTATGGTAATAACCAACAGTGCTGAAATGTGCTGCAATCATGCCTCGTTTCAGTTAGTGACACCTGAGATACAGCTGGGTTTCGAAGCCGATGTGCAAATTAAACATGTTGTCGCAAACTTAAAAAAGGCACAGACTTTAATCAAACCACTTCAGTCATTTCAGTGAAAAATGGTATTAACTTGTCTATAAAAAGGAGCAAATATACACTGTGGAGGAGTGAAGATAAAACAGAAATTAGCTGTGAGTATGGTATGAAAACATTGTGCTCCTCCACATCAGCCGCGAAGATAATGCAAAGAGAGAGAATGACGGTGTCAGATGAACAAGAGCAAAGGCTGCAGCGCTGCTTTGTTAGAGCTGTACTTATGAGCGTTCTGTTGCCTCGACTCTCACGCGTCGATTGTTTGTCTCCTAGTATTGTGAAGTGATAAAAAGAAAGAGACCCTCTCTGGAAATACACTCAAACAGGAGATTTTCTGTTCTGATATCATAAATGTTCCACCATCCACGCTTGTTTTAATTATTACTCCAATGGCTGCAATTACTGGATGATGATGAGTATCCATCAGCGTGTGAAAGGCTAAATCCCATCTGCTGTTTCATTTTTTTCAAGTTGCTGTTTCATTGGCAGCAAATAAAAATATTTGAGTTTTTAATTTAGAATAGAAACAAGCCAAGAGATATCACAACAGGAAAAAGTGGATGAAAGACTAAATCACTTGTTTAACAAAAGGCTACAACTCCCCGTGGGAACCAAGGTCACACACACGCACGCACGCAAGCACACACACGCACACACATGCACACACATTAATTCAGTCACGTCCGTCCTCAGAATGGGTTTAATGTGACGGGGTCAAATTTTGAACTTTGACCCCGACCTTTCGAATTCTAAAGCGCCACAGTAACGAGAAGCTACGAGCTACGTGTCCACTTTTGGAGTTGCAGATAAAGATTAGAGATACTTTTTCTCACGTCTTTGTTTACCAAAGACAACCACCTGGTGGCAAGCTGGAGAAACAAGCGCTCCGTCCCCAATCTGTCCACAAACACCCAGACTGGGAATGAGAACAAGAGCAGGTATTGTCCCAGGGGCTGGAAGCGCTGTTTACGTAATGCCGTTAACTTTTCCTCTCTTTACTTTGCGACCGGACCCCCATAGTTCTAGCTTAGAGGGGACGGGTTGTCACTTCAAAACAATGTGACTGAACGCTTGACTGAGCAGGACCGAGGTTAGAGGGCTTTGTTTCGGTGCATGTGTGACAGGAATAGCAAACGCGCGTAATGACAAGTGAACTTGCAGCTTACGACAAATGACTGATGGGAGGAAAGTACAGGCTGCCACCGTCTCAATCCTCTGTCTGAAACCGGGTTTTTCCTACTTTTCGATTTGTCACACAGCAGAAACGCTCATTCAGAGAGCAGGAAAACAACACAAACACAGCCACAACAGAGAAAGCAACTCAGAGACATCAGCCAAAAACTCCCGTAGCAATCACAACAAGCGAGCAGGATGAATCTGATGTGGAAAAACTTACCGTGGCCGGAGATCCACAGGAGCAGGAGGACCCAGGGGATCATGACTGGGGTAGATGGAGAGGGTGAAACCTACAGAAAACAGTGGGCGAGTGTGAAATAGAAGTTGGCAGGCACAAACATGCACGAGATGAGACAGTGCTCCTCTGTGCTGCTGCAGGGGACGGATGCTCCGGTCCCTGAGTGGTGTCTCCTTTTACCCGTGGAAGGATGGGAGTCTGTCTTCAGCCTCCTCCTCTGCCTGCCCGTCACTCTTCTGAGTTGCCAGTGGTCAGCGCTTGGTCGAGGAGAGGGTCTCAGACACTTTCTGTGTTTCTGCTTCTCTTCTCTGAGCACACTCACACTCCTGTGTCGCTCGCGCCGCTTCTCATCGCCCATCCATTCTGAATCTCCTCACTTGCCCCCTCCTCCTCCTCCTCCTCCTCCTCTCTCTCATGCACTCTCTCACTATTGCTCTATCACTGACACAGTGAGGGAATAGAGCTCCACAACCAGACTCCTCCCTCCCCCTCTCTCTCTCTCTCTCTCTCTCTCTCTCTCTCTCCCCCCTTCTCTGTCTGAGTCTCCCTCTCTCTGTGTGTCTGGGTGACTGGGGGTCCTCACTCTGGGAAAGAGACAGAGGGTGCAGTCCAATTAGAATGAGAATGGGAGCATCTCGGCTTACAAATAAGAGAAACAAGTGTGAATTCACCCCTCCTCCTCATTTAGACCCTGTTATTTTGTTGGATTCTGTGAATGGCACAGAAATGAGGAAGACAGTTTCCTAAAGAAACGATAAACCCAATGAAGCCACGGTGCCCATGCTCCAGGGTGAGTCTCCGCAGAGATGCAACTCAACGTGCACTGTCCAACATCCTGGCTGAATAGTTTCCTGTTTAATATTTTAAAAGAGGAATTTCTTTGCTCTGTTATGTGCACAGGTCAGGAGACTTCTGCTCTTCCAACAGCACATTGATCTACGAAAGAAGGCTTTATCAACACAAAACATGACTCTATTTGACAAGTTATTAGATACTAACTAATATTATTAGTTAGTATATTATTAATATACTAGTGTAAAAAGATTTAAATCTGTTCTTGAGATATCATTAGTGATTTGTTATGCTGTGTGACAGAGTTGTGTTGGTTGGGATTTTATTTTACTCACAGATTCTTCACTGATAAAAGTACAAAAATATTTTTTAAACAGACATCAAGATTGGCCAGCAGATGGCATTTCTTTTAATGACACTGGATCCTCTTTTGCTTTTCTAAAACACTCATCATGAGCTCTCATTGGGAAAATTAGCCCAACTTTGCAAAGAGCAAATATTAAAGCAGAAGTTGAACAGAAGTGGTTCAGAAGAGGTGAAGAAATCATTCATTCATCACAGTCGGTCTTTTTATGGGTGACATTTTCAAAAGGTAGGACTAAAGTTTCATTCACTGACTATTTTAATCAGGGGTCAGAGAAGCTTTATTCTTCCTCTGTTGCCGTACGGGGATGAAACATGAGACACATGAAGTCTTGTAAATGGCTCAGACATTGTTAGAGCTGCAGTGCACCCACAGGGGGCATAATCTTAAATGACTGTAGAGACGCGAGACTTGTCGGCTGTGAGTTTAACAGCCTCTTTAAACCAACTCCGCAGTCAAAAAGACATTCTTCTCAGAAAGTGAAAGAGAGCTCTGTGAGATGATGATATTACATTTTTCAGTCGAATCTGCTCCTGCTTCACTAAAAACCACAAGAGTCAAAGTTACATTTCATGAGCGAAGAGCCGGACCTGCGTTTTTATTTATCTCTGCAATTGAGACACAACAAATGTTCACTTAACGTTTGTTTCATCTCCGTTTTCTCTCTGCTGTTTATAACTAGCTGGACATCAGACAAGCATAAATGAGAGGTGACAGGTTACAAAGACCAGCAAATAATTTATTCACAGCTAGTAATTGTAGATAATGTTATTTTATGGTGCAGGTCAAAACTAAAAGTGTCCACACAGTCAGTGGAGCACAAATGGTAATATATGTAAAACGGTTGAGAAAAAGCATCACTGTTGGACATTTATACACCCCATTTCAGGAGTTTCATGTCCATGAGAAAACCTTGTTCGTTCCAGTGAATTCTGTGTACCTAAAACACCAAGTGAAATTTTTTTTTTAAATTTATTTAAATTTTTATTGGATGTTATTATTAAAATAATAAATACAAATCACATTCCCGGAGGACAATTTTCTACATTTTGAAAACAAAGGCACCATTAAATACAGCATAGTGGTTAGAAAGAGTTGGGAAATGCTTGGTTCCAAGCACCCTGTTGCATTTGTCAGAAAGTCTGAACAAGCAACAGGTACAGAAAATTGGTGTTTAAGAGGAAGACACCTTCAGCAGGACCAGACTGAGTGAGAGAGAAGAAGAGACAATAGAGCAAGGGGGAAGGGCAGGAAGAGAAGAAAAGACCCATACATCATACATGCAAATACAGTAAACCCTCGTTTATCGGGGGTTACGTTCCGGAAGTAACCCGCGATAGATGAAATCCGCAAAGTAAACAGCTTTATTTTTTACAATTATTTTACAGGTTTTAAGGCCGTAAACCCCCTAACCACAGACTTTTATACACTTTTCTCACAGGATTGAACATTTTCTCACAGTTAAACACTTTCAAAGTTCAAACTTCTTCCTCCGCCTTTTGGGTGCGACCGCAGGTGCCTTTTCCCCTGCAGTTCGCCGATCTGGATTCAGAGCACAATGACGTGTAAAAAAAATCGCGAAGCAGCAAAGTCACGAAAAGTGAACTGCGTTATAGCGAGGGTACACTGTACATAACATTGTTGTGGCCCGACTGCACACTGTTATGTTAAAGAGGCCTACTTTTCTTATGCATCCTGTCATTCCTCCAGTTATGTCAAATCAGAACAACTGTTCTGATTGTTGTAAATGCTGCTTAAAAAACATTTCACTGGCCTTGTCTCGGTTTGTCTTTCAGCTGGTTTGACATGTCCCCTTCTGAGTTCATGTGTCTCCGGGCAGCCTGAAACTCTATGTCTCTGTCTGCTGTAGCTTGTCACCAACTGGCCTTTGCTGGTCCAGGAGAGACTAATCAGCTCCTGTTGTTTGCTGACTCGACTCCCCCTCTCAGGTCACTGGCCAGGCTGGCTTGAGTCAGCTGTAATGGTCTCCCCACACACTCAGCTAATGGTTGAACATAACTACAGCCCAGCAGACAGAATAACTTTCAAATCTGCCCATATTTTACAAGTTGCAGCTCTGTGAGTTTTGTGTCAGCACCATTCTCCTGAGCTCTTGTTGTGCAGACATGTGAATATTTAGCTAGAATAGCTGAAGAACTGTGTGTTTTTTATTTTACCAAAACATGTGGCATACACTGTATAACACTGGAATTTAGCTTTTAATTGGCTGGATGCCATTTGATCAGGAATTTTATTGTATCTCTGCCATCATTGTTGTTGAGCAGACGCTGAGCCAGTGTTAGAACAGAGAGGTGCACAAAGCTCCGGTGATGTCTATAGCTTTCATCTTTATCTTTCAGAATTTACCCAGCTACATCCCAAGTTGACAGCACTTGGTTGAACTGCAGATAACCAAGTAGAAATTTACTGATTCTGATATTATCGCAGGGCAGCACAGTGGTGTGGTAGTTAGCACCGTCACTTCACAGCAAGAAGGCCCCGGGTTCAATCAGGGTCGGGATGGAGGCTGGGGACTTTTCTGTGCAGAGTTTGCATGTTCTCTTCCTCCCACAGTCTAAAGACATGTGCAATTGGGGTTTAGGTTAATTGATTTCTCTAAATTGCACATAGATTGGTGCAGGTTATACCCTGCCTTTGCCCAATGTCCTGGGATAGGCTCCTGTCCCCCTGCGAAGATGGATGGATATTGCATATGAGCTGGAGATCACTCACATTGCAAAAACATTCTTAAACCGATGTACCTGCAAGTTGAATGCTATACATACACAAAACCACACTTTGTCTCTATTGTAGAAAAACAAAAACATTACTCAGACACAGACATTTAATTTGTTTAGAAGCTCTAACCACCATACATCCACTCCATAAACAATCTTTGGCAAGTCCTAAACAGGTCAGGTCACTAAGTCAAAAGGACAACTTGGAAAGGGATAAATCCATAAAACTATGAAAGACAATAAACCTCCCAAAAGTATCATGCCGATATAAAGTGTGCACCTGATGGTGAAAGAGTAACCTGACATGTGTAGATGACATTTTCAGTAAATTTGTAAAGTTAAGTTGCAAAGTGAAGATATCAGAACTTAATATCTGGTCAGTGAGTCACACTGTGACACACTGTGAGCCATCTGTGGACTCTCTCTTCTGCATGCTCTCAAGCTGAAAATCCTCCACAGAAACCTCACTTCTGAGGCAGGAAGCTACGTCCATCTGATACAGGCTGCAAATGCTTTCAGCCACATCCTCAGATTCAGTGGATTTATCTACATACAGAAGGGATGGAACACTGTCCAGTTACGATGTTGTGCACACCCAGTGGTGACAATGTTAATGATATTACTGATAATTATAGTCAACATTTATGATTGGTAATCTTGATGAAGAGCTTGCAAATCAGCAGCATTCATGTCAGCATACCCTTTCAAATAAGAAATGGCAATACATTCTCATTCACCACAAGACTTTGCAATGCAGTTAAAAGCTCAGGGAGCAGAACTCACACTGTTGCAAACCAGCAATTTCTGGCTAACTCAATTAATTAAGTGTAGTTACAAAGTGACCTCTGTAACCCAAAGACATAAAGGTCACTAAAACAGAATCAATCAACACTAAATGCTGCAAAGGAAAGAAAAGTTTAAATACCTTGTGGCAGTAGAAGTTGGCTAGTGAGAGAGAGAGAGAGAGAGAGAGAGAGAGAGAGAGAGAGAGAGAGAGAGACTAGGAAGATAAAAATGGAATAGATTTAAGTAAACATTAATTATCACTTATAAAAATGAGTTTAGAGGTGTCAAAGATGGACTGTTTGTGTTTTTCAATGTCCCCAGGAACACATTGTCATTACTATGCTCTTCAGAAAAATCCCAGAAAAACTTAATAACACCCAGCTCCTTTTCCTGTGCTATTAGTCTGTGATGTCGGAAATTCAGGCATGGATGGTTATGACTTGTCTTTCTAATAGCAACAACGATTTCCAAAATATAGAAAAAGCCCTGCTGAAAACCCCATGTTATCTTAAGGAGAGGGCTCAGACAGGTCATGCAATTTGACCCATGTTAGAGAGCCCACAGCTCTGCTACTTTCACCAGTTAAACTTTAAAATGCATGAAATTCACAATGTCAAATCTCAGGGTCCAATGTCCACAGCCACTTTCAAAATACATTTGTATGAAAGAAAACAAACAAAAAAAACCAAATATAACACAAAATAAAAAATGAAGGACATTTAACTGAAAATAATAAAATCACCCCTGATACAGTCACCATAATCCAGGGGTATAAAAGGGGGGTATAATCTTCTTCCTCTGGAGGACAACAAACTAGTTCCTTTTGTGGCTTGTTTTACATGCTACAAAGTATCTCATGACTGTAAGTGAATTCCCTTTCAGCTGCCTTTCGATCCGCAATGGGCAATGGCTCAAAAGCCAGTGTATTTTAGTAGATGGCGGAGGTTGGAGCAGGTGTATTATTGATGTCACTACTCACTACAATAAAGACAGCACAGATAAACATTGGATATTTCAAATCTGAAAAAAAAACAACAAACTACCTCATCCTGCACCATAATGTAATCTCACAAAAATTCCCATGCATTATTTTAAGGTCTTAGAGTTCTGTTTTGTTTTTTGTTTTTTTCCCACATGCCTACACTGTTTGATTTATTCTTACCAAAATTGACACAAATTCATTTTAAACCCTTGAGCTTCCAACAATATCATATGCATGCACAAGATAAAATATACATTTGATTTCTAAATGGTCAAAATAAGCATTTGAAAATGGGTGATTCTGAGGCCTTATGACTGGGGATGACTTCAGCAGTCTTCAAAAATGGCAAAAGGTGTCTTTCCAATGAAACCTTGAATGCACCAATTCAACTAATGCAGACTCACCCAGTGTCATCACTCCAATTTACATGTCTGTGTAAGTTCTCATTCACCCACTTTACATGTTAGGTCTTTATACAGACTATGCCTGTGAGGTAAGAATGAATATCTTTTGTTTTTGCTCCTGGTTTTAATTGACTTTGTGGTTTTTTTTGTTGTTGCTGCTGTCTCATTAGTACAATATCTGCTAATTATACTGATATTGATTTTAATATCTGTCCTTATCTTTGTATTGCATGACTTTAGATTTATGTTAGCTGCTTTCAGCCATGTGTTTTGTTTTTTCTTGAAATACATTACAACAAACATATGAACATGTCAATGAACATTGTATTTTATGTTCAGTTTTTATAGTGATCTTGCCAATGCTATTAATTGATGTAAATTGCACTAAGTATGTTTAGGATGGTTTTGCCTCTAGACCTTGATGATGGGCGATGGCTCAATAGTCATTAAGAGAAACGTAAGCATTATATGCACGTAAACACAAACAAAAGGTAAAAATAAACAACTCACACATCGACCTCTATGCTAGCTAATGAGGTGACCATAGGTACTTGTAGGGGATTCAGATTCCCCAATAATATAGTGGTTGCATTCATGTTGTGGAACAGCTGAGTTGTGTCTCAACTCTGTCCTGTCTTCATGTGTTTATGTGCAGCTTTTTATACAGGTGGTAGGATTAACAATATTTTTTTGTGATGAAACCTGCCTCCAAAACATCATTGGCCTCCATCTCAATGGAATATTATATTCTTCACAAGGTGTACTTTAAAACAGCGTTTAGTATGTGTAACCTTAGTTTTGTAAACTTTTACAGTTCTATCTGTAATTGTATTTTTTGCAAGCTTCTACATTTATGTTTGTATCTATAAACATAATTTTCTAAATATAATATTTTACTAAATATACACTCATAAGCTTTACCATCCTAATCAATGTAGACAGGCACTCAATTTTCAAAAGCAGATAGGGCAATAGTGTTTCTCAAAAGCACAGATGGTATGACCATGTTGTTGAGATAATTGAACGGGATCAGGGTTCACCGACAGTGTGGACTAGCCAACTGTGTTATGTGTAACAATACTAAAGACACCGATTGGTCAGAAGCCCTCTCCCTTGTGAGTAGCCATTTTTTCGTGCAACACCCCATGTACAAAAAAATGTTATGGCTAACTTCTGTTCCCTGAAGGAGAGGAATGAGGTACAACACATATTGTAGTGGCAGTGGCAGCCATTTATATATATATACGCCTCCCATCCAAACCGAACAAGTGTGTGGTGATGAGCAACTGACCGCAGAGCAGGTTTCACCCACTGACACCCCACAAAGCCCATAAAGCTGCCATGTTTCTGGTTGAATGCACCTTCACACCATGGGGCAAATAAAGACCTTTGCTGTTATATGTCAGGGAGATGGCCTCCACAACCCAGTGGGAAAGCCTCCGCTTAGACATCAGCTGGTCATGGGTTCATGGGTGTGGTCAATGTAAGTGTGTAAAGTATGCACTGACATAAGAAGTGCAACCTTCTCTGAAATGGAGGAGGAAACAAACTCAGAAGTTCAAACATTAGATGTAGAGGATAATTTTAGATAAATACGCTGCTGAACTGAGTACAAGTGGGCTTCACAGACAATGCAAGAAGGTCATCAACTTGCTTGGGATAAATAAAGACAAGAAGTAGTGCAGTCTTGAATGAAATAAACTTCATATCAACAGACTCAATTAACTCAAATTTGATACATAGAATTAAATAACAAATAGTATCAAATCCCATGGGAGAACTCTAGGCTTAACTACAGGGGTTAAACTACGGACTCTCTTCAGGGATCGCACAGTAAGAAAAAGTTTCCAGGGCTTGGCTGCCACCAAACTGACAAACTTATCTCTACACAACTTCACTGGTCAGCAGGGAGCTACCACGATCAGGGAGAAACCCTGCTCCCTCCCTAGCACTGACAAAATAAAGTGCAGTAACACAAATGCAGCAATACCTGTCAGCTGTAAAATCATTTGGAAACCCAGTCTGCATCCCAACTATAATTGAGTGAGACAGTGGCAAAATGCCACCACCCCGTTCTCTGTAAGACATGCTTGACCCAAGATGGAACATATCTCCAACCCAAGGAAACAGAACTGTTGACTCCGAATCACTGAACTCTTCTGCTGATTCACCGAAAATCCCACTGCTTGAACGTGTGCCAGAGTTAGTGACAGCTGCACAGTTGGCTAATCCCTGGAGCTCGCAAGTAAAGCTCATTCTGATAGACTACAATACAAACACTTGTTTCCTGGAGTGCAGTTAATGCAGCCTCAAAAACATTTGGTGAAGGTGTGAGGAGCGAGTGACAGGCCAGAAAGGAGAGCTCGGTATTTGTAAGCTTTGCCTTTGAATGCAAACTTCAGAGACTGCCTGTGGTCCAGTTGTTTCACTATGTGAAAGTAAGTGTCTGTGATATTTATCCTTGTAAACCAGTGGTTCTGAACCTTGTTGGAGGTGGTGAACCCCACCAGTTCCATGTGCAAATTCACCGAACCCTTCTTTATTGAAAAATAAAACATGAATTTTTTTTCAAATTCAAGACATAGAGATATGTTTTGCTGGTGCACACAATTAACTGTGCATTAATGTCACTGTGTTTAAAGAACAAAACTAATAGAGTGCATGAACCTACAACAAATTACATACCTTCTCACAAAGACATGACCTTTTTTAATACTGTCACACTGAAATGCTTTTAATTTTTAAACGTATGTATTACAATAATGAACTTATTGTATTTGTGGTGTGTGTGGTTTGCCCTACTTTACGATCAGGTAAGAGACTTCGTACAATGCTGTGAGTATTGACTGGTTGATGGGTACAAAACCGAGAGCAAGCAGAGTAGCTCAGTAGTCGACTTGTGACTGTCGCGTACTGAGCGCACAAAATTCCCTGAAACCCAGATTGGTCAAGCAATGTAGCGTGATCACCTGCAGCCAGTGATGGCCAAGTGAGTTATGTCATCATGAATCATATGAGTCGGGTGTGTGTTTTGACCTCCGATGAAAAGGCTTAGCCTTTTAGATTGGGACAGGATCTCACAGTAGAACTGCTTCTCCACATCAAGAGGAGTCAGTTTGTGTGGCTCGAGCATCTGGCTAGGATGCTTTCTGAACGTCTCCCCTTATGGGTGTTCTGGACATGTCCCACTGGGAGGAGGTCCTGTGGCTGACCCAGGACAAGGTGGAGGGATTTTAACTCTTGTCTGGCCTGGGAGTGCTTTTGGATTTCCCCAAAGGAGCTGGTGAAAGTATCTGGGGTGAGGGCCTTTTGGGCCTCCCTCCTGAAACTGCTGTCCCATGACCTGACGGTAGAAGATGAGATGAGACGACACCTTGAGAAAGCAAGTCAGGCCTTCATCAGTTCATGTTTAAACTACTTCAATGCCTTCTATGTCAGTCATGGCCAGTCCTTTCTTTCTTTCTTGCCTTCAAATGTTCAGTTTTTAACTAACACATCTAGACATGAGCAGGAAACTTCTTAGTGTCATTCCACTCGCTTCCAGTTTATTTTAGAATTAATTTTAAAATGTAGTTGTTTTTTTGTTTTTTTTTAAACTGGTTACTCATTATTTATCTGAAATTGTCCATCACTAAAGCAGGGCCCTGTGATCCATCGGCTACTTCTGCTGGAGGTCTCGATATAAATAGTTGGGTTTGCTGTCTCTGCTCCCAGATTGTGGAATAAGATACCCCTGATATCCACACACCTCATGTTTTAGTGTTTTTAAGTCAATGCTGAAGACACAATAATTTAAATTTGGCTTTTAACTGACTACATTCTCTCTTTTATTATTTCAGCATGTGTTTAATTATTTTGCCCCAGACTATCCAGGAAAGCCCAGTTTGGGAGAGAGTTGTATCCCCTGGCAAGTGAAAAAAGTGAGAATGGATGTTAGTCCTCATATGTTGCCCTACAATAAACTGGTGACTCATCCAGGGTGTACTCTGCCTCCAGCCTCATTGCCTAATAGTCCTTAAATGAAAAGGGCTATTCAAAGATACCGGCATGACTAGGAGGACAGCAAATGGATAGTTAAAACTCATTAAAACAGAATTTCGCAAGATCTCACAATCAAATCTTGGATTATTTCATATCAAAGACCCAACAAATCATCAAAGCAACATTTATTTTATTTAGGATGAAACTTTTTTATTGAGGTTTGCATTTAATATTCTTTCCTTTACTTAGACTTGTGAGTACACTTTGGCAATCTTCCTTTACAGTGCAGACAAGCAAGTACCAGTAGACCAAATCAAATAACATAGATAAAATATGAACATTGACAGAGATCAAGCAAAAATATTATAAATGAGTAAATCATAAAAACACAATTAAACAGAAATGGGAAAAAAAATCAGGGGAAACAAGTACAAATAGAAGGCAGGAAAGTGAAGTCATGATTTGAACTGACTGAGAGATACAAGTCTAATTAGTTTAGGGGTTAGCTGGAGTATGAGGGCCATAAACAGAGAAGGCCATTTTCCTTAGCTCATTATGGAATTGTGGGATATTTTATTGTAGCCAGTTTCTTGAAGAGCAAGTATTATGTGTTTGAAGACTTAACATGTAATGAAGAAACATAAGCGGGACATTTGCCAATTAGGGCCATATAAATGAAAAAAGTATATGGAAGTTGTGTCTTTGTTGTGTCAAGAAAAGACTTAAGCTAAGGAGGACCACCCTACTGAGCTGAAGATTACAATGTTGTCTGGAGTAGTTAAGGCAAGTGATAACTCTAAGAGCAGAACGATAAATTACATCTAGAGGTTTGAGAGTAGCAGAAGAATGCATGTACACCTGTTAGGGTCTGGGCACCTCCTTCCCCACAGGGGGCGCCAAACCCTGACATGGGGCTGGCGGGAGGTCGCACACCTGAGCTGCATCCCGCAATTACCTCCCCTTCTTAGGGCCCGGGTCTGACAATGGAAGCTGTTGGATCGTACTGAACTGTACTGTCGAACTGCTCTGTACTGAACTGTCACACTGAACTGCACTGTGGACCGGACTGTTCGGACCACATCGGTATGGTTACCGTTGTCTTCGCCTGGCTGTCTCGTCTGGCTGGTCTGTTCCCCGTTGGACTCCCGTCCAGAACCCTGTGCCCGTCTGCCCGGATCCCCTGCTTGTCCGTTCCCTGGACATCCCGGTTCGTGGGGAGGTAGAGGTTCATGTGTTGTGACTTTTCCCCGTGCAGGTGGTTTTGTGTTGGCCCGAGAGCCCTTGTTCCCTCCCGTCGTGGAGCGTTTTGTGTTTAACCCCTGAAAATAAACCGTTGTTCTCCCCACGTAACCCTGTGCCTGCATTTGGGTCCAGACCGCAACGTCGTTCCTTAAAAACACCATGTCACCATAATCCAAGACACAAACATAAACGTGCATCAACTAATCACTTTCTATGGGAAAAAGGAACATGTTATTTGTTGCAGTAAAGAAGGCCAGTCTTTTGAGCGATGTTTTTTTTTTTGATTGTTTGCTTACTTTTTTACTAGCTGGTCAATGTAAAATGTGAATGTAAATTTGTCATCAATCCAGAAACCAACATACACCAGCACATTGTACACAGAGACTTTTTCTTAGTGAATTATGAATAGTGGAGATGTGAAGATGTGAACAAGAATTGCTAGCATTTTAAAACAACATCCATTTATTTTTTTGAGGATTCAGTGAAAGTTTAAGATGAATAAAATCAGTCTGCAGGATACTAAACTAAACTTGCAAGTTTATGGCCGTTTGTGGAGAATGATGCAATATAAAATTGTATCATCAGCATATATGTAAGAGTAACAATTTGATAATGATGAAAATACATTATTCATATAAATTGTGACAAGGACAGGAACTAAATTAGAATATCAAGGCATATTTGTGGTAATGGGTAAGATTTGGAACGATGAAGGAAAAACTGATGTCGATATGATAAATGATGCAAGATTTTTTGTGATGATTTTTAAAACAAACGCAAGTCATGGGACCAAACCCAGAATTATTCAGAATTTCAAGCAACACATGATTTGCTGAGTCAAAGCTCTCAATGAATATAGCGGCACAGTGATTTTTCTTATGTAGGGCAAGACCAGAGTGGTGGCAGTGAGAATACTATGCTGTGGCCTAAAACCAGACTGATATGGATTTAATATGCAATTAGGTGTTGGGAATTATTTGACTGTTTATGGAGGAGTTTGGTAGTTTGGCCAGGCAAAGTTTTAAGTTTTTTTTTACAGGTCTGTAATTATGTAGGTCAGGAGTATCACAACTCTTGTGAAGGGTGATTACTTACATCTACAAGGAAGAAAGAATAGCCCAAAAGGTAAAGTCAGCAGTGGTAGGTCTAAACTTTGCCTGTGGCTGTCAATATTTTTTGTTGTAAAATGAAGTGGCATAAAGAGGACGTCACCTTCCTCATCAGAAAGAAAAGCAAATTGAAGACAAATGTTGAGAACCTCACAGAGGAGCTGCAATTTACAAAATATTTCTACAACACCTATTAGGGTTTGCAACATGATTAGAGCAGGAGATTGACTTGAGGAAAAGCTGAATAATTTTAGAATGATTCATACATAGATGAAGTTACTGAACTGTCTAGAAGTGGTTTCTTTCATTAGTTTATGAAATGCATGATGAGCACAATGTTTTTTTTGGTTTAAAATAAATGATACAAATGTAAAAGTCTCTTCTTGTTATACTGTTTCTTAACTCTATGCAATGATGAAGTAAAAAACGTATTTTTATTAGTTATATTTATATTCCTTATACATTGCAGTAACACAAATTATAAGATACATTCCAGAATAATAAAGCTATATATTAAATACCCTTGATACCCTAACCCTTAACCCTAACCTTGAAAAAAGCAGTCAACATGAACCATCTATTGAGTGCATTACATTTAGCTTAATATTATTTTGTAGATCAGAAAACCATGATGATGTTATTCATCATTGCACCAGAATGTGTTTGGTTTGTTCTGGTGTCCCTTTCCAGCCAGTGTTTTAACAGTTGAGAAGTAAAATCAGGATGGACCCAAAATGGACTGCAGTCATTAAAAAAGAGAGCATGGGGTCGGTTTACATGTAGCTACAATTACATCACAGAAGTAATAAAAATGCAAGTCACTGTTGCTGGGTTTTAAAAATGGTGGGTCTGAGTTCATTCCTGTTCATGTCACTCCCTGCCCAATGACATTTTTTTTTTCAAAACAATGTTTCTGTTCTTCAATATCATGGCGATTACAACATAACTAACAGCTTAATTTCGATTGCATGTTGTGAATAAAGAAATAAGAATTAAAAAGATAATGAATGATTCTTTTATTGACTTATCTGTATAAATACAGGTTAATTATTATTCTTTCCAGAAAATGTCTGGTAATAACTATTACTCTTAACTATTGATAACATTTAACCATCTTTTTGCCTTACCTACCAGACAAATGCATTTTTATTACCCACAGTACCACATACATACGCTCTATAAAAATAAATTATCCTATGATTCTTTCTTTCCTTCAATCAATAACACTCCTTTGCATTCATTGGTTCAAACCATGTTCTCAAAAAAGTACAATACAAATCTATCTTTGGTTCAAGTCTTCATATACAATTGTGAAACTATAAATACATTCAAAGGTTATACATTCATTCACAGGTTACAATCCTAGTGGGTAAAAAGGGGGTGCAATAGTTTGCAGCTGAAGTTAGATGAACTGAAGGGGTTTGGGGGGCATTGGGCATGGGACAGAAGTGGGAGCGCACAGTCACACTTTCTGAGGAATTTTCAAGTTGTGAAAGTGCTGCTGTGAATTTCCATCCTCCTCCTCACCTCTCTTTTCATTCATGAGCTCATTCACACACAAAAAGTGACACATTAAGTTGATGGACAGGCACTCTGTTTTTGAGAATAATAGAAAGTGACATATCTGTTTATTTCTCTTGGGCCTGCATATCCGCTGTTGAGATACTGAAAAGTCTGAAACACAGTTATCTGAGAATGTGTGTGTCCCGCCCTGCATGTGTATGTTCAGTGTGTATGCCACCAATTTGTGTTTTGAAATTAGTAAATCAGCCAGTTGTCTTTCAATGAAGGACATCCACTCAATCTTTGTCAGTCAGACGATTCCCCAGAGAAGCTCTGTCTCATTCTCTGCTGCCTTGGATTCTCATTCTAATCAAGTCTGCAGAGTGACAGAGCAGATCATATAAATGAAAAAGAGAGAAAAAAAATGAACCATCTCTAATGTCTTGAAGGGAAATGGAAGAATGACATCTCATTTTATCCAGAGCAAATTTGAACACAATTAAGAAATTAATACTTTTTTTTATTTTAGACTTTATTACACCAGTCCATACCTACATGATAGGTTTATTTAGTCAAGTAGAGTTTTTTGTGTATTATATGTCATCAAATCTTGGGACCATACATACTTTTGGAATACTATCGTTTATCCAAATGCCTTTCCTGATGTTCTGTACACATGCATGATTGATAAAGTTGAAGGTTATTTCCCAGTTGATTCCTTTGACTTCGGGACTGTATTGTGGATTTGCCACCTTTCAGGGATTTCATTGACATGTTACATCCTGGAGGACTGCCGGTGCTGCTGATGGAGCTCTGTGGCTGCAGCTTTGTGAATGTCACACTATTCTCACGTGGAGATGATGTGTGACAATCATGCATACCAGATGTACTGTTTTTTTTTTCTTTTTTAGGAAATCATTCCAGCAGCAGTGATGATCTGCACTGTCAAGGACCTGCTTGTAGCAGTAAATAGACTAAAACTCAGCAGCAGGATGCTCACTGGACATCTACACAGACTGTCAGAGCTGTCATTAGAGATGAGAATTAAGGAAGTGTTCCGTTGTAAACCATTTCTCCCACTGGGCCTCACAATTCCTCTTCTTATTGCCATCGTTCCTATGAACCTCTTGACACTTTAAACCTTAAACATTAGAATCCTTCTGATCATGCCCAGATAGATTTTTTTCTCCTTTTTTAAAATAAAAACCTACTTTTAACAACCTGATTCTAACAACTGTTACTAAACTGGGGATGTGGGAATGTCTTCCAATGACGCAAACATTTTTTATACTTACAACTGTCCATAGCTGGGATGTTCAGGTTAATTATCCAAGCCCTATGCATCATTACACATCACATCTGTAAATTAGAGTGAAACAGACCTTCAACCTCATGTTTTTCCTAAATAATATTGCTGAAACATTTTAACCACAATTCTTTCAGGATTTTCTGTTTTGTTTTCAGTCTTGTGGTAATTATATTTGCTTCGTAATTTGAATATTGAAAACCTCTCCCCTGAAATCCACTCATAAAATTGAAATTTAAATGCATCAAATCAATACAGATTTACTTTTGTCACTGCAGCACTATTTCTGGCATGTTTACTGTTTTAGCAGTGAAGCTGTCTTCATTAGTTACTCAGCTAAACCATCCACATTAATGTCAGAACGTTTTCACAAACATGTTTTCTTTGTGGAACTTATTTGATTCATCCAGATCTATATTGAGATTTTACCCACCTTTGAACTGCATCTGTGTCTCTAAGATTTTTACATGTATGCAAAATAGTGCAACAGATTTGTTTGCCGTGATGAGGACAAAGGTAAAGCAGGAATCAGCAGTATGTTCAGAAATCTTTGGAAGGGTCAAAGTGCTTTGCATAAATCAAGCTGAATCACTTCCTTGTGTGGGTAATGGCTACATGTTGTTTTACATCTGAGACATCGACCATCAAACTCTTCATCGCATTTATTACCCGGGTTACTGGTCTTACGTGACCTGCTGCAGTAAATAAAAACAGCGTCCTGAACTATGGATTTGCCCTCAAGCTTTAATAGGACTCTCCACATCTAAAAGGAGAGAACTGAATACATCACCAGAAAATCAAATAAATAAATAAATAAATAAATAGAAATCAGCAGGCAGCAAAACAAAGTTTCAGTACACTTGTATTTCCTTTTAGAGGTTACTCAAAGAGTAACCACACAAAGGTTAGAGGTTATAAATGTTCTTACCTAAGATGATCTCATCAAAAAGAAATAACTTCTACGACATTTATAATTGGCTTCAGTAACAGTTCAGTAACGGATCAACATGGCTCATTTGAAAATGTTTTTAAGCTTTGATGTAAAGTAGCAAAATCCCCATGTGCATACTATTCTGATCACATAAACATGAACACATTTTTCACTGAAATAAACTGCTGATGTGGCACAGAAGTAAAACTCAGCCAAACGTGCTGATTTAGCCCCTAACCAACGACACTCCTCCATATTCAGTTAACCCACTCTAAGAGTTTAGCTTAGAAAAACATGAGGCTCTCTGGTGCCCAAAGCCAGGCCTTCTCCATCAGGCACCCCCCATCATACATGGACGCTGCAGGAAACGTAGCATCCATAAGAAAACAACACACCACTGCTTGCTTTAAACACCTGCAGAACATGAGGAGCTTTTCAGATGTGTGGCAAAATGAACCTCTAAAGATATCAGCAGTGAGGTTTAACGTCACTAATACTCCCGTGAAAAAACGCTGGTGGAGTTGTTTATGCTGCAAACGCGTTTACAGTGATATCAGAGCTCCTTACAACCACAGCTGAACTGGCTTCCCTTTCGTTCTGTCGGCAGGCTGGTGGCCCTGGCTGGTTCTTGTCAATATGGTTTCTTGCTCTATGGTATTTTCTGCCATAGTAGCCCATAAAACCACAAAATGACAGAAGCTACATTCTTGACAAGCAATGTGAGGTGAAGTTTATGAAAGTAGATTCTGGTAGAAAGTAGTAATAGAAGTGAGTTGTGCATATTCTGTAAGCATCAAACTTATTTACTTTAGCTCATCACAGAAACATGCCGTTTGTTCTCTTTTCAGTTTAGATGCAGTCCTCAGTGGCGCTTTGGCTGAGGTAGTCACATCTTCAAAGAAAATGCCTCTGAAGGATGCCAAAGGTTTCTTTGGCAGGTGTGAACAATCCTGTTAGAAATGTTGCTTGTGTGACAGCAGAACCTTTTTTCTGTCAAGGAGATCTTTTGTTTGTACATTTCCTCAGTGTGAGGCTTTTCTGCCAATGGGATTTGAATATTAAAGCATGAGCATCTTATCCATAAACACATCTTTGAACATTTTCACTGCTGGAGCTGAACCAATATTTATATGATACATGTGTGAGTGCACACAAACACTTTGTTACAAAAAATGAAGATAATCTCCTTTTTAAATCATAAATTGATCTTATGAAAATTGCATATATCATGTATTGTATTTTTGGTTAATTTTAGATTTATATTTCACTCTTTGATTTCATCCTTGTAGGTAAACTCCTTGGAATAATACTTCAAACCCGGCATTGCTCTTTACATGCAAACATGAAGGATGCTGATGAAGCTGTGTATTTTCAATCATAACAAGCACATCACGTCATCCACATGGTAAATTATTACGTTTTGCACAAACTGCAGCCTGTCAGGTCATCGAGTCCACAGATTTAACAGGAAAAACACTGCTATTTTCTCTGACTGGGTTTGTGCAGCTGAAGAGGAACAGGTTTGCCTCTGTGACTCATCCACACATACCTTACTATTTCTGCAAACAGATTTCTTTGTTTCATTTTTGTTAAAAAAATTGCCTCCCCCCAAAAATATCTGTACACACACAAATACAAAAATGCAGTTTTTCAATTCCAAAGCTAATTTAGCCACATCTGACACAGTTGCTCCTTTTCCCATCAGCTCCTTCATCATGTTGACCCGAGTCCAGGATGTTCACCCTCTGCTCTCCAGGCTCACAGCAGGCAGGCAGCTTAGTGTACCTATAAAGACAACTTTTAAAATTCCTTCATAAAATATTTTTGTAAACATTGAGTTAAAGGGGTTTGCTTCATCCCTCTGTCTAAGAAAAGGAAAAGGAATTAGTATAGTAATAGCTGACAATTGACAGCAGAGACTCAAAACTGACAGAAAATGTTCAGTCTTTATTTACACATAAAAAAAAAAAAAAAATAAAATAAAACAGTGAACCTCATTCTTTAGGGTGCGGGAGGAGAGACTGAGGTTGTGCCAAACAAATAAAAGAGACATAACAAACCATGGCCTAACTCACCATTTGCTAAATACCCAACAAAAAACCAAAAGGAAAGGCCTGGCTATCTTCTCTAAAATAAACACAGTTTCAAGACTAGAAAGCACTCGGAGAGCGCAGACCGCCAAGCGCAACAACTCCTTTTAGCCCCATTTACCACAATGTTAACGAAAATTTCGAAGTGATCCAGGATTTCTTCCAGATCACCCCCAAAATGAAATCAGTTATTCCTTTTCACATTTCCAACAAATCCTGAACATTTCATCAAAATCGGTCCATAACTTTTTGAGTTATGTTGCTAACAGACAGACAAACAGACAAACACCGGCAAAAACATAACCTCCTTGGTGGAGGTAAATATACAATGATGGTGTCACAACTATGGGAAGGCCAGGAGCGCCCACTCACACACACTTGCACTCAATCGGGGCAATCAGCAGCCCATATTTAAGCCTCGGCCCAATACTGATTGTCTTTGTGTTGTGCAAGACCTCCCAGCGAGTTTTTCCTGCCCGCTCGATATCAACCGATCCTGATGCACCCAATCTGCCTGAGCGCTGGTAAACCTGACTGTCTTCCGTTCCCAAACTCAAAATACCGCCCAACTCCTGGTGAATCTAACTGCAACAAACCTTTTAATATCAACTTTAGTCTCAATTTCATAAAATTCTTTACAAAAGTTAAACATATTCTTCCTGGGAGTTCAAAAGAAACTTTACTTTAACAGGAACCTTTAAAAGTGTCTCCTGACTGGTCAGGATTGGTCAGGTAAGGGAGAGCTGAGATTAATGAGCAGTCTGTCTCAATGTCACACAGGTGGTAGGTGGGAAGTCTACAGCCTCCAGCCAATGTTGCAATTTTAGCTTCAAAACAAGGAAAGTGGTACATGCACACAAAAACCTGAAACATTTCACTTGGTCTTCTTCTCAATCACCTTGTTGTATTTATTTGGCTCAGGTCAAGAAAATGGAATGACTGACATGTCCTACTGGATTCAGTAGAAATTACTGGGAGAAACTAAACATCTGGTACCTTCAGCTGCCATTGTCACTAATTCTGGGAAGATCAGTCACCATCACAACTGATCCTTTACAGTTGAGTGAGTGATGACAGCTAGTGGATGTGTATCTGTCCAAAAAATTGATATGTTAAAATTAGCCAAATAAAGTCATTTTTTGTTAATTAAATAATTCTGTGAGAAGAGTACTAAAGGTTTTTTTTTGTTGTTTTGTTTTTTTTCCACAAACCCAAAGTGACAGAGCACAAACACATTCTTCCATTCCACATAATACTGCATTCCATGTGATATTGACTTAAATGGGAGTTTCCAAGCATTAGCTCATCAAAGGTTTAACGTATTGATCAGAGTGAATAAGAATGTCTTGGCTATGTATCTTTTGTGCTGCCATTCCACAATTGCATTGAAGAATTTGTCTTTCATCTGCAAATTTTTTTGGTTTGTCTTTATATTCATTTAACAAATTTGTTGGTCTAAAGCATTTTTAACTATTCCATAGACTGATGCTTCCCTGACATCAGCTACAAAACTTCAATAGGCTCTGCCTTTAGGCAAGAACATCTCTACATCAGGGCTTTCTCTGAAAAATCCTCCTTATTAATGGAAACAAATGCTGGGACATTGCCAAGAAAACAATTTTTGAGCTGTAAAAGATGTCGAAAACCTTGTTTTTATTGTGTACAAGTCCAAACGAATGTCTGATCTGGCAAGAAGTGATTCTGTGACATTATTCAGAACAAGCTGTCAGTGAATCCAAAACATGGTGCTTCAGAGAACGATCTTATTTTCAGCAGTCATCAGTTCTTCCCTCACACTTTAAGTTATCCAGCACTGTGAAAATTAAAACCACACTGATTTACATTTAAATTGAAACCCTATCTTTCTAATAATGTGTACTAATCCACCTTCAATTATTATCACTGCAGCTTCAATTGTAAAATATTACTTTGCAGGACTCAGAAGGTCCCATTTGAAGGGTCCCCTGAGAGCTGCAACCTGTTTTTCCTGTAGCTTCAGTCATTTAAAGATAAAGAAGGAAAAAAATAGGAGAAGAGGCAGTCCTTGGTCTTTTAGGTCCTCAGGCTCAGGTTGTCTGTGACATCATCCTTTGGTTGTGAAAGGGCTATTTTTGAGGCCGTCACTTTGGCTAAGAAGACATCGGCATTTGGAGCCAAAATAAACCATATTTCAAAAGTAAGGGACAGGTGTAACTTTTGTCTTCAGTCTCTGTAGCCACCCACAGACTATATTGGAGGTCAGGCATGTCAATCAATTAGACACGCCCCAGTTTTTAAATATTAATACCTCATAAATTTCAGATGCAGCACCAGATCGGGATGATGAGGTTTAGCGGTAACGCTGTTATGACTTGAAAAAACCTATGAGTATTTCATGATTGAAAATTGATAATACACTAATACACATTGATAATACAGTGCTGAGGAAGAGAAACCAGGCAAGAAGCAGACAGAGACTCGGCTAAATAGAAAACGGAGACATTTCCCAGGACTGGGGGAGAAAGGCGGGGTGAGAAAAATGAGGAATCAGTCTGGGAAATTGCACCAGAAATTTAGACATGAGACGCCAGCAATCCGACAGAGTGTTTGTAATGCTGGGGTTTAAGTACTGGGGAAAATAGGTATAGCGGGGAGAGAGTCACAGTTATACTGGATTACCTTGATTATTGTGCAGCGGACTGTGACAAACCCAATTTGAAAGGGAGAGACTATGGACTTAAACAGGGGGATCAAAGAAGGATCAAATAGGATAGGAAACTAAAATATTAAGAAATGCACTGAAATTCATTACCTACAGCCGGAGTCCTACTGAGGTTTGATAAAGGTGTTAAATAATCTCCAGATCTGCTGCTACATCACTGCTTTTATCAGTGTGGATCCCAGAACATCTGCACACTCAGAGGGTTGCTACATGTGCAGTTAAAGGTGGACACCAGCGGAACTGCAACTGCTGGCTGAGAACATGTCAACGCCAATGTTGTCTACCTCAGCTGGTTGGAGGACATGCACGGAAGAAAGAAAAAAGAAATAGAAATCACTAATAATTCATTATCTGGGATTAATGAAGCAAAACATTTGATATTACTTGAAAAACTTTGAGAAGTTATAATTATAATTTCTGATTGTTTTATTCCTTGTTACAAAAGTCCATTTGTAAATAAAAGATCAGAATTCAGATTCATGAACGCTATGTAGAAGAGAAGAGAATAAAAAGAAACTAACATCTGTCATTGGAGCAAATAGACAAAATTAAAGTGAAAAGACAAACTGAATCCGTATAATAATACATCGAACAATAGCATTTGAATTCAATTCAGACTTACAGGGAAGTTACACCTTGAAATATAAACTTTAAAAAAATAACAATCAAATTATTATTTTGCCGCTTTTTCAGTAGGCAGCCGAACCACCCACACGTTGGGCTTTCAATCAATGGTTAAAAACACAACCATAAAACAGCTTCCCTCCAACAGCACCGTTCCAAATCAATAACCTTGATTTGTGATCTGTAGCTTTTCCAACATTTTCTCAGACTGCAAGCCAGTGACAAACGCAGTGAATGAATACAGTATCGGAAGTGGGAGCAAAACCCCTGAATTTCCACGGCACTACACAACATGTCATGTTTAGCATAATCAGTCCGGCGCAGCAGTTTGAATGAGCCGTGGTGGCTGCTACTAACAGGTGTGATCTCTTAAGTGTGTACAGCTGCTGCTCCAGTGGAGAGTAGGTGGGAGACAATAGGGGAAGAAAAACCTTCATGACCTGCCAGGAAAACAACTACTTAGTTCAAAATTGTGATTAGCCGTCATATTACATGACCTGTAACGGCTTCTCCTCGCCCACTCATGCAACAAGAGGATTAAGAGAATCGAACAGAAAAAGACTTCAACAAACAAGAAACTGAAATAGCACAATCCGTTATTTTTTTCCTTCTAACCCTTGACTCCACTGCCCCATTATCAGCAAACTTCTGCACACAATTTCAGATGACAGCAGAGCCAAAAAGAAAGAAGTTTATAAAAGCGAGTTTGTGACTGGGGTTAGCAAGATCTTCATCTGAAGAGTCGTCCTTGAATCTACCATCGAATGGATTTATTTAAAAAAAAACAAAAGCATCCTGGATGCAAACGTGCAAACATTGAAAGTGCTTCCTCTGATTATATGTGAAGAGCTGTCTGCTGTTCTAATCACATATGACCAAACAAACGATTCTCGTTCTGTTGTCATGAATGTTCACAGGTTGAATCTGTGAAAGGATGTTAACAATAGCAACAAATATGTTCAAGTACATTCATTCTTTTAAAGATAAAAAAACAGCATAGTTGAACTAATTTAATAAAGAACATCTACATGATTAATATTAGCAGGCAATTTAATTTGAATGTAAAAACAGGTTTACGAAAAAAAAAACACTGACCTTGACTTCACTGCATACAAGCTGCTGATGCTGCTGTTGCTGGGTATCTCCTGATAATGTGGTGACAAATAATGAGCATTTGAAAATTATAATATTGTGTACATAATTCTGGATTGTTTGCATTCTTAACCAGGAGCATGGGCTGGGGCACCTTTTGTAACCCTAATTAGAAATAAGGAGAAGTTTGCAAAGGCAAACATTTTCCTCACTATGGGAAAATACGTGTTTGCTTTCCTCCTGTGAGGATAATCTGCCAACTAAGTAGAGACTTACCTTTTACTCCACTTTGCCCAAGTTTATTAAATGATTCCTCCCGTTTTGGTTTCATTATTTTTTAATATTGATGGAATTTATTTCGTATGGTACCTAATATAGTAATTCCTTGACGCAGGTCCCATTGTGTTGATTAGTTTCTGTGTTTCATCACGGTGCATGTGTCTGTCACCATAAACAAGGGAGACGAGCAGCGCACCGGGCTCAGCGCTCGCGCACTCCTCACACCGCCTGTTCCACACAAATCAAAAGAAATCAATGCCAGATTGAGAATTGTGGCCTCTGTTGTGCAAATGAAGCTTGGCTGCTGAATAAGTTAATAAATCCATGCCACATTATTTCAGTTTTTGAACAATGGAGATGGTGTGTGTGTGTGTGTGCTTGCATGTGAGCATAAATGTTAATTCAGACTTGTTTGTGTGAATAAAGGTACAACATATGTGCAATATTGAAGACAAAGGCAGGTTCAGGCACTTTGACATTTCTCTCCCCGGATTTAAGTGGATTATCATTTCTTGCTCATTTACTTATGACATCATCATTAAAGCAAATGAAATCTTAATGAAGTGGGCACTCGCTCCAGCTGATAATGATTCGTTTTGTGATGGAGGAGAGCGATCTGGCCACAGCTTTGATGCTGCTCAGCCATGATTGGTCCAGATGGTCGGAGCCGTGGTCGTCAGGGTGCCAAATAGGTTGAGATGTTTGCCATCAAAGCTGGGCAAGTTTTGGCCACTGACAGATGTGGGATCAGTGTCATATGCAAGTGATGCTGAAGGGCCCAATTGGTGCCGAGGGAGGAAATGACTTGACTTTCCTAGCTCTTTGTACCTTGGCTGCAGGGCAAGCAAGGGCTGGGAAACTTAGCAGCCATGGATGCATCCACTGTAGCCTCAGGCATCTTCACCCTCTGATTGCTAGCCGAGACCATTAGATCACCTTTAGGTGGTGAAGGTCTAGCAAAGAGTCAATGGGACTGTTGAAGCAAGTGGAGGATGTTTTGCCTCTCGTCTGTTCTGGACTGAAGCAGCTGCTCAGCTCAGGTACATTCAGTGAGTGAGAACTGTGTTCTGTTCTCATTTATAAGATCAGAACTGCGTTCACACATCTGAATATTCCACCAGATGCTCTGGGGGAAAGGTGGAAGGCTGTAAAAAACAACACATTTCCAAAGTTCTTTTACACATCTGAATGTGTGAAACCATTGTATAAATTCCTCTGGTCAGGGATCAGAATAAAAACCTTCCGATGCAGTAGATACCTGTGATATGTGGTACTTTTGAACCAACGTGTTTAAATTAGCTACCAGGAAGTCTCTCACTGAGAAGTCATATTCCCCCAAGGCAGTCTCACTGTTTAGTGGCTGACAGGTTTGTCGGGACTGGGAAAGATATTAAGATTTAAGCATTTCATTCCATAACTAGCACTCCAGAGTTCCCATTTCTTTATTTCTTTACAGCTGTGCAAAAATAGAAGCAGAAGGGAGAACTTTGTCTGACTTTGTGCTGTAGGTTCAAAGTAGAAGTGATGTTGTTACTGTACTTCAGCTTTTAAAACAGTCTTTACTCACGGGTGAATGGTTGATATCATTGAGCTAAGGTACTTTCATGTTTTAGAACAAAATACTAAAGTCTTACACTCCTGTGTGTTTTAACACAGGAGATAGAACTTAAAATTTAAAAAATCATAGACTCTAAAATGTGAGATGTACATGATACAAATCTAACTTACACCTATTTAATGAACGTGTAAAATACCTCCCCCATCTTAGCATGTGCAGCACAAATCAAAGATAATTTAATTTTAAATCTATCATACATTATTAGGACCATGTGGTTTAAAAAGTCACTTCTATTTTAAATTTAGAAACAAAAAAAACAGAACGGTAGTTTTGAGTCTATTTTTCTAATATTTTGTTTTTTTCATTATTTTCTTCATTATTTAAATTTTGCTAATGTGTTGAGGTTGATAATGCTGCGGCCATTTTCTATGAAATAAAGATGTTCGGAGAATCAAAGTTATTGTGAGTTTTATTCAAGCAACCTTTGCATGCAAAGTGAGTACAGAGACAAAGTGTACAGCATGTAACAATCCACCACCTGCGCTGAGGGGGCAGTTCAGGGTGAGCAGCATTTATAATCAGCCTCTTCATTGTTTAGTGGAAACTTCATGGCAGTCTACAATAGAGTTATTGTCAAAACCAACTGGCAACCTTCATGCCAGCGTGGTCACCCTAAAATAAGACTAGAAAATAATGAAGGAGTCATCTGTGGAAAGTTACGTGCAGAAGATTAGTTCTTAGCCCTCAGTGATTTCTACATTAAATTGTTACATTTTTAAAATTACTTCTACAGAAAATGGGTTAATCAGAAAAGGAAAGGAGATGCTCTGTTTCAGAAAAACACATGCAGCTTGTTATTCTAGCTGTGCTTTCAATCTGCAAATGTTTTTGCTCTCACACAGCTAATTTAATGCAGGCATACGGGATACAAAGCTAGTTCATTCAGTGGCTGGCTTCACCGAATCAATACTTCTAATGATGTCATGGCCATGCTCGTGATGCTACCTCCACAAAGATGCTGTATGAGAACTGTCCTTACCCCGTGCACATCCACCCACCATAGCAGATGATACACTTGTTATTGCTAAACGATTATTGCAATTGTTAGTGGTGTCCAGACTTTATTGTAGACAGTATGGCCCTATGCATATCTTAAAGCTATAACATGTATGCAGCCATATTAGTACGGCCACCCCCCTCTTCCTTCTCATCATTCAGTCAGCAGGTGCCCATGAGCTCCTGACAATTTGTTGTTTCATCTTGAGCGGAGACGTTCCTCCTCCTGTTTCATGTATGATGTCAGGATACTAGACCACATGACAGAAGATGATGGATGGTTAGAGGATTTATGCAGAGACATTTGCTCTCTACAGCAGCCCACTGGTGTGGAAAGGACTTTGTTAAGTGACAGTCCTAATGTGTAAGCAGGTGACATTTCTGACTGAGCTCCATCTGCAGATCAGTATGCAGGGTCATCACAGTTAGCTGCAGCTCTTCAGCAGGACTGGAGCTGTGAAATCTGAGTTCACAACAGGATCAGCTGCTATGTCTGACTAAAGCTTGTGTCCAGGTTGTACTTGCTGTCAAATGTTTGCCTCAAAGGTGGGACCAGAACCTTTGGGGCACTGTAATTTGACAACAGACAAACAAGGCTGTTGTATCTTCCACAAATGTTGACAAGTATTGTTGTTCCTTCAGCTTCATTATTGAAAGTCATGTGCTGAAAAAGGTCCCAAATGCAAAAATAAATGTTTCATGTCCAAATGGGCTGATGTGTGATTGAAGGGGAAAGTGCCAATATTGAAACAGCAAATAGATTGCTACCATTTTTTTTCTTATTTTATTATGGAACTGGAATGACACTGAGTTCCTGCGTATCATAATCTTGTGATGTAAGTGTGAGAGTATATGGCAGATAAGTCAGTGTGGATGTTGTGCGGGAGACGTGCCACCAGGTTCACCTCTTCGTCATTTCTGTCAGGGCAAATGTGTGCTGCAGTGGGAATAAACAACATGGAATCTGTTCATTTCAGGTGGAAAAGGAGTCTGAATTGCAGAAATTGTTTAATGTGGCTGCATATTTTTGGATTCCATGTAGCTATTTCCTTGTAATTTGTATTTTCTTCCTGTCCTACCAGCGATCTTCCTTTACATCCACTTCCAAAGCACGTTCTTTCACCACCACAGGACCCGTCACCCTTATTTCCTTTGCCTGTCTCCTTCTTCCATCCAACTTGTACTGGGCCCAAATGGAGAGTGACAACACTTCCTGTTCCCCTACAAAATTCATGATTAATGTTTCATTAATCATGGGGCTTTAAAGCATTCCTCTCCCTAGGGGCTTTCTTCTATACTAAAATAAATTCATAAATGAGCCAAACACACAACCACTGAGAGACACTGCTTTTTCCTGCCATCCTGTCTCAGTGCCCAGATAATGGTCATTGTTAATGGCACGGCACTATAGCGTGTTTGCAGGTTAAAGCCAGAACTTCTTCTTATGCACCTGGGAGACCATAATATACCAAAAACTAGAATCTAGCTGCAAATAAGACATCAAACATTTTACAAAAGACTGAGTAGTAAAGCCTCTTATCACAAAGATGCATTTTGGAATGTCTGAAATGACACTGAGAGACACAAATAAACCTGATATTATGAGCAAATCACTGGAGCTTTAAATAGGATCACATTATACAGACTCATATGTAAGAGAGTGGGCATAAAACTCTTTTTCAGTCTTGTTTTCTGACTTCATTCCATTAGGGTGTCACAGCGGGTCATTGGGCTGCAAGAAATACCTGTTTGTGCACTCTTAAAAATAGTATTTGGAACTGATGGCCAGTCTAAACAGAAACTAAACAGGAGCTGTACTCACTGTGAGGAGATGTTCTTTGTTGAAGGCTACACTTTTCAGTAAAAAGGTGATTTGTAAATTCCTAATGAAGATGCATGCACTTGCTGAGCAACGTGAAGCAGATGACTTCTGCCCCTGCATGGAGAATTACTAGCCCCGCTTAGTTTGCCAGCTCTGTAATTAATTGCAGAGCAGGGTGACTTTAAAGGTCAGCCAACCATATCTCCACTGAATTTGATTGTGCAGAATTTCCTCATGGTCAAATTAAAAGATGAAGCTTTGTTTGTGACACTTTTATTTTTCGAATAGATATGAAAGCAATTTTTTTCCTATGTCCCCATTATACTAAAAAATATATTTTTTTTAATAACCAAAGATCTACTCTCCATAGTTTGGAGTCATCATAAAAACAAGAATTGAGTTAATGATTATTCAAGCACCTTTATAATTATAATGTTTCAACCCTCAGACCAGAATCAAGGAGCACGGTGGAGATTTCTTCCCTGGAGGGCCAAAGTTGGACCTGCACCACTGGGCCGGACTCCATTTATGTCACAAAGTTAGGGTGAAGAAACACCGTAGAGAAGATTTTGTCATCGTCTACCCTTTTTAAATGTTTACTTTCAACATTTGTGACTTCCGGATGGTCTAAAATGATCAACAGACAGAAAATGATGTGATAATTTCTGCCTGAGAGTTGTGTGTTTCCTGGGCAAAATGACTGATTTTATTTTCTTAGGCAGAAACAGGTGCACAGCAGCCCTGCATTCATTCATTTCCCACTTTTTTTTTCTTTTCCAGATCAATGCAGTTTGCCAAGGGGGCAGTCTTATTAGAAATGGAAGCTACTGATCAACACCACCTTATCTTCATTTTCCACTCACAGCCTCTGTTTGGTGATCACAAACCCTTAATGAGAAAATCCCATATTAGTTCCCACAGAGAACCAATAAGTGTGGGTCCTGCAATAAAGGCAGGTGTCATGTCTTGTGTTTTGGTGCTGGCTGGTGTTTGCTTTTTGGGTTCCTTCCTTTTTGTTTTTTCTTCCCCCCCATCCTGTGTTTTCCTGCAGTGCTGTGCGGAGGAGGCCGTGGATGATTAGCCTGTGTGCTGATGCACCTGCAGCTAATTTCAATCACCTTGTGTATTTAGAGCTACCTGTGAGATCTTTCCATGGCCAGATGGTTGCCTGTCCCAATCAGTGGCTCCTGAGAATTTGCATAATTTCAGTTGCTTTTGTTTCAAAGAGAGTTCCTGCAATTCTTGCTTATAAACACCTTCTAGTTTCCACCTTTACTAAGTCTCCACATTTGGGATCAGTTAGTGTCCCAATCCCATGGCAGAACCATCTGGCTATAAGCCATGAATTCTGCAGAGACAGTTTGGCTCAGACTGGCATTATCCACCTGAGAGACCTGGGTAGGCCAACGTGAGAAGGGATGACGGATACTCTCCAGAGCCTTCCTCAGCAGTTACTTGGAGCAGGTACTCTTCATACCTCGTCACCATGTCCTCTCCTATGGCAACTCAACTGTTGTCTGGACCTGCCACTCAATCCACTGCCTGTCTGCCTAGGTGTCACTGTGAGCCCTTCATTCCCACACCAGCAAGGTATTCTGGTAAATTAGGTGTATGAGGTTGGTTCCTCCACCAGTGTTTGCTTATGTTTGAACAGCAACTCCAGACAATTTTGGCAGAGAAGCATAGAATAGCACTTATTATGAGCTTGTTTTTAGGCCAGGCTTCCAAATGGGCAGTTTCACAACAGGTTACTCGAGTTACAAGTTCCCTCCATTCATCATAGAGATGGTCCAGAGTGTGAAAGCCAGTAACCATCTTCTCACCCTCTGCCTAGGTTCATCGCTAGTATCACTATACACAATAGACTTTTACATTCTCACACCTGAGAGTTGATGTGGTGAGACCATACTAAAGACATGGGATTCTCTGATTCGATCAAAGACAAGTTACCATTGCAGGACAAGTCTTTGGAGGATATAATTCCCTTAGCCCTTCAGTTGAGAGAGACAGAGGGATAAAATAGGGAGACAGGAATTGTTGTGGAATATCTTCAAGTCAAAGTCACTTCTTCAGGTTTAAAAATGTTACTCAATCTTACTCAAAATTACTGGGTCAGCTACAGCACAAATGCGCAAAGTGGAATCACCACAACAAGGTCGAATGATGAGTCAAGTTCAGCTGGGTCACGGTCCGATGATGGTTTATTGACAAAAAGTACAATTCACCATGCATGAGAGGTAGCCCGGGCTAAGTCTGAAAAACAACAAGAACTTTCCCTTCTTTTATACGTTTTGGAGCTTGGGTCTACCCCCGCCCCGGGCTCCTCCTTTTATTCTGTTGTTCTGTACCCTGTGTTCCACAGTTATATCTTCTTTTATCATTCTACCTGTGGAACACATTTCCAGTGTTGATTTTTTAAAAACAATGTTAAAAACCCTGCCCACTAGTAGGTGGGCTTTCCAGCTAGCATAAACAGAATACACATATATGATATAGTAAATACAGACAGAGTGATCATGAAAGAACATGTATGGAGTACACGCGTATGTCACATGCACAGCCCCAGAAGATCGCAAAACACAATGGGGCCTTTGTACCAGTTGCTCGTGTCCACTGCATGCACAAAGCCATAACAGGAAACAGGCCATATGGCCATATACCATAAATGGAATTGTCATAGCCATAAAACCTAGATAGGATGTTCACATACGTCACCCTTATATGGCGACAACAGGAAACAGGCCATGAATGGACCCTTCATATGTTCCTGCTCATGTTGGGGTCGAAACATGTTTTTCCAACTTTGTACCGCTGGCTCACCCCGAACTTCTGACCCTCGCACTACATTTCCCCCTTTGGTCCTCCCAAGGACCAACCTGATTGTTACAACTCGGGCTCAAAAATACTTCCAGCCCTCTACAGTGAGACAGCATTAACGAATTGAGGTAAGGATGGTATCAGTAGACTTATCGAAGAAAAACACAAAGAAATTCACAGTTGCGTATATATCAAAACATGAGGTAATAGTTAATAATGAGGTAACTTGTGACAATGTCTTCACCAAACCTAAACACCCCTCAGTAAGGATCACCTCAAGGTGTGAGTTCAACTACAACAGTAGCTGGACACCTCCACCTAGATCCCATCCCGGGTCTTCACCCTCCCTGATGGGCCAGTGATAGTTACTGCTGGGGCTCCCTGCTGGTCCCATGCAGACATGACCAGGGAAACATCCCCCCACAGGCAGCGGGAGGTAAAACCCTAGCCAGGTGGCACAGTCAGCGTTACATCCCTCATTTTTCTACTTCTACTTAAAATAACATGATTCACTCCAGTGTATGTAGGTCTTGATAATATAGTTAAACTGGTTACTTCGTTACACAACAAACTTAGTCTGTTCTATTTTCACAGCCAGTTACTCTTAGCTTGTTCAAGGAGAACTCTCCCGGCACTCTAGTGAGGATAAAAAACCCCCCTTTTTAGACTATCATTATTATTTTTTTTATAGCAATGGTTTTTTGGACTTGTTTTCTCCAGCTACCCTGCCATCGAGCTAGGCCTGCTGGTCTACGAATAATCCACTATCGCCCTCTTTCATTACACTCTATCAGGTTCACCACAGCATCTTCTTATATTCCACCCTCCATAACACTTTATCATACTT
This sequence comes from Lagocephalus sceleratus, assembly GCA_911728415.1. Lineage (NCBI taxonomy): Eukaryota > Metazoa > Chordata > Actinopteri > Tetraodontiformes > Tetraodontidae > Lagocephalus > Lagocephalus sceleratus. The sequence goes on from CAJVRN010000149.1 coordinate 2,564,623, forward strand.
GCATTGCTTCACATCACTGGGCGAGGCATCAGTTTTACACTGACGCCATTATTCGTTACTCCCCTGCTAATCACCGCACCATGCTCCTTCACCTTCCCGGTGCGGCACCACTCAATATATATAATAATTCCTTTTATTGTCCCCTGGCTGGGGACGGGGATCCACCCCTGGCGGATTCACCCCCGTCCCGTTGCACTTGAGCATTTAAGGCATATATTGCATCAGTTTGTTGTTGTAATCTCGTATTACAAAATCTGATGAGTACACCATTAGTATGGGTCAACTGCTCCACATGCTGTCGAGCTCGACCATAGGAGTACCGTAGTTGACCCACTTCTCGTTGTAGATGGTAAACGGAGTATCGGGCTTGTCCCAGTTGCCGGGCTAACACACCCTTTTCCCGTTGCAACTGGTCCAGATTCTTCTTATACTTGTAGCTCTGAGCTTGACGTCTGATCCGCTGGACTTGTTGCCGACCAATCAAAGTCAGTCCTTCCTTTAACAGTCCATACATCCTGGTGGTCATCCTTCCGATCTCCGCCCGAAGGTCCTCATGGCAGGTGTAGTCCTCCAAAGGATGAATCAGAAATCTGGACAGGTGGGCCCTATCAGTGGCCGTGACAGACAGGACTGACCCTCTTGGAGTCGGTGGCCTTGCTGTTGGTTGAATCACTGCCATCGGCTGCTCCTCAGGGGTCTCTGGAGGTGGATCCATGGTGTGTTGTCCTCGGTCCTCTGGGTTGTCTGGGCTCTCAGGACTGGCACGGACCTCTTGACGTACTGCAGGTTCCTGGTCCCCAGCGAGTCGGGACCAGTCAGAGGTGGTGCGGCATTTCCCAGGAATGGGGTCTGGAACTGGCTCCCCCATGCGTCTTCCATCAGTGGGCCAGAACTCCCCTCGATCCATCCTGGGTACCTGCTTGGAGGGTGTATATCTGCTCCTACTGAGTGTTGTGTGTCTATGTGTGAATATGATTGTTCTTCTCTGTTATCAGTGTCGTGCATCTGCCATTCATCCACAGCTGCCTGGGGTCTCGTAAAGAACGCCTCGGCCATTTTCAACAGTCTGTGATGAAAACATGTCATTCAAATCTTAAACATTATATTTACAGTTATTAACCTACTGTTTCTACCACGTCTATTGTTAATTCTACTAGTTTTACATGTTATATGTTAGTATTAGTTTCACTATAACCACATCGTTAGTATTCTAATCTACAATTTAGTTGATCCGTGTTATTTGTGCTACGTACCTCGTGAAGAGTGGGCCGTGATCATTCCTTACTCTTTCCCAATATGTTCACTAATTCTATAAGTTCAATGGCTTCAGGGTCTGATTCAGGTTGGACATGCACTTGTAGTATGGGATACTGTCCTGTTATCTTCACCATTAACCGTGAAACCAACACGCGGATCAGGGGCACGACACAACAGATCACTATTAGCACTATTAACACTAACCCTCCCAACATTATTCCGGCCATTTTTATGTATTTGGCCCATCCCAATTTACCCAACCAGTCCCAAAGCTTTTGATCTGAGTATTCCAATTTGAATTTTCACATGCTCATCACGCATTTCTTTCATGTTCTTCAAGGCGTTGTCAAGCTACCGTTTGTACCCGTGTGTAGTGGTATTAGTGTACGCACTGTCTCCATTTCATCACATCGCCCTGATCATCTGCCATACGTGCTTCTAGAAAGAATCTATTTTGTAGAGTCATTATAGACGTAGCATGCAATTGGTCTCGTACCGCTGTCAAGCTTTCTATTGTATAGTTCATGAGCGTTGCTGATTATACCATAACAGGTTTATCCAGCGACTATTACGAGCTATATATTGGGCATTAACTATGGATCCTGCAAATGGGATTGGGACACTTCCCAGTACTCGCCCAGCCGTTATCCACGATGACCCTATGGCGGCGTGTTCCTCAGGTACCCCAAGGGACTTGGTCCCATGTAATGTAGATCTCACCCGTACTTTTCCAGTTCCAACTGGGGTGGGTCCGGGGCATTGTGTGCATTCTCTTGTGCCTTTGCACGGTATTATCTTGGAGTGACATTTGTGTTATCAGTGACAGTTGACCTGTTAACATCAACGGTGCACATATCCCTGTCCATCCCTTGGACAAGTTTGTCATTAGCAATATACTGTTTTCACATGTCCAGAAAATGTCTCCCAATGGTAGCGTTCCTTCCGACATATCGTGCAGCATATACAGGCTCACCTTTGTTGAATTTCGAATATACATTACCCCTCCTTTGTTGGTACTACTTGGTGCTTTTATTCGAGCTTTCGGGCTGGTTCTGCAAGTTTTGCGCTTGCCGTGATATTTATCCTCCTCTCCGTGGGTACCATTCCATCATGTAGCACCCACCAACCCTTCTGAATCGGCCATTAACGATAGGTTGTATTGTGGCAACTTCTTCCAGCTCTTCCCGCGCGCTATGCAGAAAGGAAAGACGAGATCGTTTGGTCTATGTATTACTGGGGAAGCGTTTCCATCCCATCCTGTCCTGGGGGTAGTGGAACGGGGCATATGTTCTTATCCTTGCTCCACCTGTTCCCTCCTGTAGCCATCCCATTGCACAGTATGAAAAGCATCGCTCCGTATCAAGACAAGTTCCTACCCGCTTCCTGGCAGTATCTTTACCTGTGGCAATCTCTTAGAGTTGTAACATGCAATGCAGTCCTGTTTCTGTGCCTTTTAGCTAAAAACATCGATTGTATTGAGTACTGTATCCATTGTTGAAACATATTAGTCCCCCATTGTGACGTTTTTAACCTAGTCGTGCCTCTCTTTTGTCTCGTATTTATTAATTTTACTTACCTTCAGCCATTGTGGTTGTCATGTTTTGCTCTGTGTGCACATTCTGACACCCTGCACTGGTGCATCTTACCTGAATGATCACTGTCCCCTCCTCCGACAGTCCGTGCTCTGTGGATCTCCCAACCAATGCTTACCCACTAGTCCGTCCCCGTTATTTCTTCTGTTAACACATAGTCATAAATATCTGCTTTGACATGCCTTATGTTTTTAAATTCCCCATCATTAGTAATGATCCCCTTGTTTGTTGCTAATGTAGTCATTGCTAAGCGCATGTTTCTAATTCGTGTTGGTTAGGTATTTTCCTATTTGCATGTATGATGTCCCCGTTGTTAATCCGCAAGGGTTAACACCATCATGCAATTACTCGTCGGCGACAGCTAATCCCACCCCGGCGTCGCGGGCAGTGCGCCTGTGGGTCGTCCACCCGGTGTATCTGACGTGTTGTGTGTGGTGCATCAGTCTGTGGAGGATGCCGTACGGGGCCTGGCGCGCACCCGCAGGCTGCCACGATGGGTGGGCTGGTGGGGCGTTGCCTGGTACTTGTTGGATTATCGTCATTATCAGGTGGGTTATCAGGTCTAGGAGACTGAGTAGGAGTATCACACTCGGTCTGTAGATTGCACCTGCTGGATCGACGGGCGCCAGCCGGGCGGACGTCTACCCCTTGTTGGGGAGGGGAACTGGAGCTTGAGGAAGAGGGCGAAGATACGGTACGGGCACCCGGTGGCCAGAGGGAGGCTTGGCGTCTCCCTGTCGCATGCTTAGACCCCGATGGTCCTGGATGGTGTCCAGGAGGGTCGGGAGGTCTGTGGCGGGTGCAATGGTTCTTATGGACCAGAAGGGCTTACCTTCAACTTTCAGGGCAGTGGGGTAGTGGCACAACTTTAAAGGTCCCTCCTACGGGGTTCGTTCCACTGACGTCTAAACACCCGAATGAACACAGAGTCCCCCACTTGTACGTCCGACGTCAACTGGGATGTTCGCCTCGTCCTTGCCGGGCGGCCTTCACCTGTTGGAACACAAGTCTGTGGATTTGAGTTAAAGCGGAGATAGTCACCCAACTTTTTTCCAGCTGTTCAAACGCCGGCCCTTCCAGTGGGCCTCTGGTCTGTGGCAGAGGCATTGGTCGACCTGTAAGCATCTCATGAGGGGTTAGATGAGTTAGTCGGTTAGTCTGAGAGCGCATCGCCATCAGAGCCAGTGGCAACGCATCAACCCAAGTTAGTCTACCACTGCTGTCAGCCATGATCTTAGCAATCTTGGTCTTCAAGACCCCATTGGCCCTTTCAACGGAGGCCTGAGATTGTGGATGGTAAACACAACCATACTTTTGTTTGATACCCAGAATTTTGAACATCTCTTGAATCACTCGTGAGACAAAATGAGGCCCATTATCAGATGACATAGTGTCTGGCATCCCAAACCGTGGAAACACCTCTTTGCAAAGAAATTTAGCTGCAGACCTGTGGTCTGCCTTAGCTGTGGGACACGCTTCAATCCATCTGCTGAACCTGCACACAACAACAAGCATGTACCTCTTCCCTTGCGTTGGTCAATCATATCCACATAATCCATGATCAGTGCCTGAAAGGTCCGTCTGGCATCGGAATGTGTGCCAACGGCTGTGTGAACATCTTCCGGACATTATATTTTGGACATTGAGGTGCACATGGATCGGTGGTCATTCCACTCCCCGTGTTGTCCAGCTGTATTTTCAGCTTGAAGGTTTGTTCTGGTACACTTTTAGTGTGAGTCGTGGTGGTGGACTCACCCTCATCCTGGTCTGCACTCTTCCATCTCCTTTCGTTCCCATATTTTGCTGGACACACGGTGGTGGAGCTTTCACCTGATTGTTCTGTATCCAGTAGTCTTCTTCCAGCTCATCATCATCATAGATCGGGTCCTCCCACTCGATCTCTTCTTCGATGTACCCTTGATTCATTTGCTGTAGGGCTTCAGATGTTAGTTTTGCACTGCATTTTATCAGTTCCTCATGTTGTTGTTTACCTCTTTCGGTTTGTTTCTTTACTCTTTTTTTTCTCTATTCATCCCTTTTCTTACTGTCCCTTTCATCCTATTCTGGTATGTAACTCTTTTCGGTCTCTTATCTGTGTGTGTGTGTGTTACTGATGTGTCTGTTGTTGGGTGCACGTGTTCCTGTGAGTGCTGCTTGACTCTACCCCTGTGTCATCCCCATCATCTCTTGATAAGAAACTTTTATTTTACCGTGATCATCCCTCCCCTCTATCTTTATCAAGCAGTATGTATTGTCCTGCCTTACCCATGTAGTAGGGAGGGGTCTGGGGTCATGTCTCGGTACATCATCGGGTTCGGCTGCTTCTAACCTGAAATACTGCAAGATATCCCTTTGCTCCGCATTTCTCTGTTTTTCTTGAAGTGATTTATTTCATACTTTTATCTTTATTTTTTAGCTCTTCCTCCACCTCATCCACCTTCTCGGATCAAAGCTGCCTTCAACAGGCCATTGGTTTCTTCGCGTCTTTTTGCAGTTTCTCATGTATTTTTGATTCTCCGCCCATTTGCTGGGTGCGAGGCAATAATTATTTTTGCTGGCGTTATCTCTTTGACTGTTTGCTACTGATGTCACCCATGTTTTATGGCAAGCAGCAGCAGCTCTTTAGTTACCCTTATGAATTTTATTTTTCCCCAAATTTTATGCTCTTACCCCTTCTGCCCCGCACTTGGTCATACAAGACTATTATTATTTATTCAGATATTTCATGTATTTATTTTAATATTAAACCTAATTAATTTAGTTTTTGTTTATTAATTTCCAAATCGGTGTGTTAACACACGATTTATCCTTAGGATTGTTTCTCAAACCTAAGTCAATTTATGATATCGTATTATACACTAGGTGTTGTGTCTACCACTGCACACACCTCCCTCTCGACACACGTGGTTTTTTGTGTGCCTTATTTTATCTCTCGCGAACTTAATAGTTCACATCAATAATTATACACATACAGCACAACAATACACACTTTTTCCACAGGTACCTTTACCTTTTACCTTTATACTGCTTCCTACAGTATTTTTCCCTGCCTGGGACCCTCCTCGATAGGCTTAGTGGTGACGTCTCCTCGGGGTTTTTTATCTCACAATCTGGCTTTTCCCTAAGCCTTATTCATTTACCTTTGACCAGTACATATCCCTGTATGACTGTCTTAACCGTATTAAATCATTTAAAAACAAAAACAACACTTTCACAACATGCTATTCTTCTGCCCTTTACAAAGACCTTCACTTTCCCTGTCCACTTTTCCCGTACACAATCATCACATACACAGTATCCCCGTACCTGTAAGTGATAATGCAATCCACAAACCATTAGTGCGTTAAAAATACATTTCTCAATCACATCCATCCCGTTTCCATCCCCTTTTTATTAACACACACAATTGGATCCGCTCACCAGCTGTTACTGCTCATGCACACAATACGTGTAATTTAATTTGGGTACTAGGGTCTTTTCAGGAGAGCTTTACCGGTACCTTCCGACCACTGACGTCCGGCGGAGGCTGATCCCCTTTTAATTCAAGAAAAAGAATTTGGTATCTCACCTGAATTTTGGTGGATATGTGGGCCCGTGGGTTCCTGCCTCCGGCCGCGCCCGTGGTGTTCTGGTCCCGTCGCTTCCTCCTGGCTGGCTCGCCAAAATGTTGTGGAATATCTTCAAGTCAAAGTCACTTCTTCAGGTTTAAAAATGTTACTCAATCTTACTCAAATTACTGGGTCTACGCACAAATGCGAAAGTGGAATCACCACAACAAGGTCGAATGATGAGTCAAGTTCGCTGGGTCACGGTCCGATGATGGTTTATTGACAAAGTACAATTCACCATGCATGAGAGGTGCCCGGGCTAAGTCTGAAAACAACAGAACTTTCCCTTCTTTATACGTTTTGGGCTTGGGTCTCCCCGCCCGGGTCTCCTTTATTCTGTTGTTCTGTACCCTGTGTTCCACAGTTTATCTTCTTTTATCATTCTACCTGTGGAACACATTTCCAGTGTTGATTTTTAAAACAATGTTAAAAACCCTGCCCACTAGTAGGTGGGCTTTCCGCTAGCATAAACAGAATACACTATATGATATAGTAAATACAGACAGAGTGATCTGAAAGAACATGTATGGAGTACACGCGTATGTCACATGCACGCCCCGAAGATCGCAAACACAATGGGGCCTTTGTACCGTTGCTCGTGTCCACTGCATGCACAAAGCCATAACAGGAAACAGGCCATATGGCCTATACCATAAATGGAATTGTCTAGCCATAAAACCTGATAGGATGTTCCATACGTCACCCTTATATGGCGACAACGGAAACAGGCCATGAATGGACCCTTCTATGTTCCTGCTCATGTTGGGGTCGAAAACATGTTTTTCCAACTTTGTACCGCTGGCTCACCCCCGAACTTCTGACCCTCGCACTACAGAATATCCTCACCAGCAGCAGAGCAACACTTGCACTTACTCTTTTCTAACCTCTCCATCAGAAGTCGTCGCCTCCAAGCTAACCACAGCAGCTCCAACTCCTCATCACCTGCCAACTCCTGATTCTGCTGAGTCCAAGCAGCTCGGCAATACACAGCTGCATCGCCATCTTCCCCTCTGCGCATACTGCTGTCAGTCCAGTCACTTCCTTGCTTCCTGCAAAGGAGGCACACTCACTGGCTCACGAAGGGACACTAGTGAGCTGAACCACTTCCACCTCTGATCCAGCACACTAGATGAAAATCCATGGATTATTCAGGTATTCTGTGAATGAGTTATCCATCCATATGCTGCTTGATTCTGGAGCAGACAATACATTGGCTCTGAACTGTGCTGTCGGCCAAATATTCCAAAAGAATAATTACATAAACCAAATCAATCATTCATGATCCATCCATAGTGTTAGATTTATATTTTCTTTCTCTGGTCACCCACTACACTTCCCCAGTGTCTTTGCAATTCACTGGTAATCATCTCAAAATAATTTCCTTCTCCTTCATCCCCTTGCCTTCTTCCTCTATCATTCCTGGTCTTCTCTGATTAAAAATCCACAATTCTCATACAGAGTGGACAACAATGTCATGCCTGCCAAAACTTTGTGAGCAGATATGCAAAGACACCAAAATACATAGCTATGATTTGCCTCTTTAAATGACATAACAATCAATCAATCAATCTTTATTAATATAGCATCTTATACAATCAAAATTGTTTCAAGGCGCTTTCCAGAATCCCAGGGCCTAACCCCAGACAAGCAACAGTTGCAAGGAAAAACTCCCCTTTAACAGGAAGAAACCTTGAGCAGGACCAGGCTCATGTAGGGGGGACCCTCCTGCTGATGGCCGGCTGGGTAAAGAGAGAGGAGGAGAGGGAGATTAGTAGGAGAAGGAGAAAGAGAGGAGAAGAAGAAGAAGGAGAGGAGAGGAGAGGAGAGGGGAGGCACGGCATGGCACAGAACACAGGAACACACACAAAAATACAAAAATACACTATACAACAGGTCAGCGGGCCAGATGTCATCATGCAGCTCTGAAGGTGGCGATACCTGTAAATAAATAGATAAATAGAGGGGGGGGCAGAAAAACTACACAGGAATCTGCATGACTAATCTGCTTGATGAGGAGGAGGAGAGGAGAGGAGAGGAGAGGAGAGGAGAGGAGAGGAAACCATGACCAGTGTGGTGACAGAGGCCTGTCAGGTGATCATGTTTCTGGACCCTCAGCCTCGGCCTATAGCAGCATAACTAGCATCTTAACCTAGTGATCCTATAGCAGCATAACTAGTATCTTAACCTAGTGATTAGACGACCCCCTAAGTATGATCATTAGTCTGTCTATGGTAGTAACTGAACTACAAGGTTAGTAACAATAAGCTTTATCAAAGAGGTAGGTTTTAAGTCTGGTCTTAAAAGTAGAGGTGGAGTCAGCCTCCCGTACCTGGACAGGGAGCTGGTTCTATAGCAGGGGGGCCTGGTAGCTAAATGCTCGGCCCCCCAATCTACTCCCAAAGACTCTGGGAACCACAAGTAGACCAGCGTTCTGAGAGCGGAGCGGTCTATTGGGCTGATAAGGTATCACTAGCTCCTCCAGGTAGGATGGAGCTAGGCCTCTAAGGACCTTGTAGGTCAAGAGGAGGGTTTTAAAAATGATTCTGAATTTAACGGGCAGCCAATGAAGAGACGCCAGTACAGGAGTTATGTGATCTCTTTGGTCAATACCTGTCAGAACTCTGGCTGCAGTATTTTGGATCACCTGGAGGCTTCTTAAAGAGTTGTTTGGGCACCCTGATAATAAAGAATTACAATAGTCCAGCCTGGAGGTAACAAATGCATGGACTAATTTTTCAGCATCATGCCGCGTCAGTAACTTTCTGATCCTTGTGATGTTCTTCAGGTGAACAAAGGCACTTCTAGAGACTAATTTGATGTGTGAGTTAAAGGAGAGGTTTTGATCAAAAGTTACTCCTAGATTCCTCACAGAGAGACTAGATTCTAAGGAGATACCATCTAGAGTGATAATGTGATCTAACCTATCCCTGAGAGGTTTAGGACCAAACACCATGACTTCAGTTTTTCCTGGGTTGAGGAGAAGGAAATTTGAAGACATCCAGGACTGTATGTCCTTTGGACAGGTCTGGAGCTTCACTAACTTCTCTGTCTCTTCTGGTTTCATGGATAAATACAGCTGGGTGTCATCAGCATAACAATGAAAATGTACCCCATGCTACTGAATAATGTTCCCTAAGGGAAGCATGTACAAGGTGAAGAGGATTGGTCCAAGTACAGAACCTTGAGGGACTCCGTGGCTAACCCTACTGTATGAAGAGGGAACACCATGGACATGAGCAAACTGGTATCTATCAGATAAATATGATCTAAACCAGTCTAGTGCTGTCCCTTTAATCCCAACCACATGTTCCAGTCTCTGTAACAGGATGCTGTGATCAACTGTATCAAAAGCAGCACTGAGGTCCAGCAGAACCAGCATAGAGACCAGTCCATGATCTGAAGCTATGAGAAGATCATTGGTAACTTTAAGAAGTGCTGTTTCTGTGCTGTGGTGAGCTCTAAAGCCTGACTGAAACATCTCAAACAGACTGTTCCTCTGCAAGTGCTCCAGTAACTGAGTCACCACCAACTTCTCAAGAATTTTAGAAATAAAAGGAAGGTTGGAATTCAGCCTATAATTTGCTAATACGTCAGGATCCAGTGATGGTTTTTGAAGTAACAGCTTAATCACTGCCACCTTGTAGGACCGGGGTACATAACCTGTTACTAAGGAACCATTGATCTGGTCCAGGATAGAACTGTCTATCAATGGTAGAAGATCCTTCAACAGGTGTGTTGGGATGGGATCTAAAAGACATGTGGTGGGCTTGGATTTTTGAATCAGCGATGACGCCTCAGAAAAATATATAGGACTGAAGGAGTTTAAGGGCTCGTTGGAGAGCCTGTATGTTCCCACGATCAGCACATCTGGTGATGGTCCAGATGTTGGGATGGCCTGCTTAGCTTTCTCTCTGATGGCTAGAACTTTATCAGTGAAGAAGCTCATGAAGTCTTCACCACTAAGGGAGGAAGGGATACGTGGGTCTAAAACACTGTGACTCTGAGTTAATTTGGCCACGGTGCTGAAAAGAAACCTGGGGTTGCTCTTATTTTCCTCGATTAAAGAAGAAAAATAAGCTGTTCTAGCCTTATGGAGGGCCTTTTTGTAAATAGACAGTCTTTCCAGGCTACATGATAGCTGTCTATTTTACAAGAATGCCACTTCCTTTCCAGTCTTCACACTTTCTGCTTGAGGGTCCTGATATGTGAATTATACCAGGGGGCACACCTCCTCTGATTTACTGTTTTCTTTTTCAGGGGGGCAACAGAATCAAGTGTGATTCTCAGTGAGGCTGCTGCACCTTCAGCAATAGAGTCAACCTCTGCAGGGCTAAGATTATAATGATTGATTCCTGGGGAAACACACGGTGGTCCTGGGATTAGCACAGGGATTGCTTCCTTAAATTTAGCTACAGCATTATCTGAAAGACATCTGCTATAGTAAGACTTTGTTCTGAGCATAGAAGAATCCTTAATCATAAATGTAAAAGTGATCAAAGAATGATCTGACAGGAGTGGGTTCTGAGGAAACATGTTGTTTGAATGTTCTACCTCTACACCATAAGTCAGAACTAGATCTAGGGTGTGGTTGAAGGTATGAGTTGGTTAGTTTATCTGCTGGAGGAACCCAACTGACTAAAGTAATGAAATGAAGCCATTTCTAAAGCTGTCATTTACAATGTCTACATGGATGTTAAAGTCTCCAATGATAATGACTTTGTCTGTTCTAAAGACCAAGTCAGATAAGAAGTCAGAGAACTCAGATAGGAACTCTGAATGTGGCCCAGCAGGGGGCCGATATACAACAACAAACAGAAGTGGCTTTTCTGTCTTCCAGTTCAGATGGGTGATGCCAAGAGTCAGGCTTTCAAATGAGCTGGAACTATGTTTTGGTCTGGGATTAATTGATAACTTGGAGTGATAGATTGCTGCCACTCCCCCTCCACAACCAGTAACACGAGGAATATGATAATTAAGATGGGTAGGAGGAGTAGATTCGTTTAAGCTAACATACTCCTCCTCCTGAAGCCAGGACATATGTTGTCCTGGCTTCAGGAGGAGGAGATATAACATACTCCTCCTCCTGAAGCCAGGACATATGTTGTCCTGGCTTCAGGAGGAGGAGATATATGTCCACAAGCTGTGTACATATGTGAGAAATGTGGATTTGCAACACTCATATCTGACAGCATGATGCAGCAGTGGTGGGTGAACCAGGTTCATCCAGTCATCATAGAGTAGTGGAGAATAACGAATGTGCTGAATCTTTGGCACCACGGTCCTGCTCCCCTCCTGCCCTCTGCCTCTCCCATGCCCCTTCAGCAGCCGCCGCTTGAAAGGTCAACTGTGTGCCAGTCAGTAGACCTGCCAACTTTGGGCAAATGTGTGCTCTTAATAATGTTAATTTCAAGGTGAAAATATGTCATCTCAGTGCCAATAGATAAATAAGCACCATCAGTTAAGTCCAAGTTTAAGCAGAACTTTACATGCATATACAGTATAAGTTGCACGTATACAATGCATATGCAAAAGAAAAATAGTCTGTGCTAAGGATGATGACAGATGGCACTAGTGTTATAGACCTTTTGCATAAAAGGCAGAAATGTGCTGATGGTAAGTGAACTGATTTCCAGTCAGGCATCAGTAAACACATCACAACAGTGTGGGTGTTTTTCCATCAGCTGTTTACGGTCGTCTAAGTAAACGTCTTTTCCTTTACTTGGGCAATATTTGCCAAATGCTAACATCAGCTAACTTTTTTGTGAAAGTATGTGATTGTGGGAGCTACATATTAGAAAAATTGGCCTCTCAAATGACCTGTTTGATCATTTGAGTGCCATCTTCTGATTGTTCTGGCCCGTCAAAGATGGTCAAGTCTGTCGTCTGTTTGATCGCTCATGAACAGGCTCACTGTTTGGATGAGAAGAGTATGAGGTTGTTTGGGGTGAAAACATTGAAATGCTATTTTTTACACACACACACACACACACACACACTGACATCAGTAACACTTTGGTGACAAGAAAGGTGAGCATGGCTGCAAAGGAGACGTCTGTCACATCGAGGATTTTAGTAACGCCCCCCTAAAGAAGCCAAGTCAGCAACCTATGAGGCAAAACAGAGAGATGTTCTCCTCCAGGAAGGAGTGCTGTCTGATGCAGAAAATGTAGTAAACAGGGCATCACCAAAATAACAAAACTCTGTTTTTATATTTTGAAAGTGTTTTTGTGTTCCAGGGTCATCACTAATACAATATGTAAGTACGTATGAAAAGAAATGGTTAAAATGTTTATTGTTCAATCAAAAATTATTTTTGTTTTTCTCGACAGTGAATAGGGAAATACTGTGCGCAAAGCAAAGTAGTTGTAAAATTCTGCAAACACTGCAAGTGGTACTGAAGATATTTTGTCATGGCCATGTAGTCTGTACTGTCCATCTCTTGTGTCATTCACCCTCCTTATGCTCGACCACTCTCTGTGACCTCTCCTCACCTCCACCTCAAGGCCACATCGTCCCAATGATTGTGCAATCCAGTTACTCCCTGGGGCCCCTCTGCCCTCCAGGAAGCTCTACAACACGTTGAAACTAGAGAGAGACTATGGAACAATACATTTTTAATTTCCTTACTGCTGGTCTCATTTGCCAATCTTCCTCACCGATAGAGGCAAGCCTGGTGAAGAAAGAAGACGCCATCATGCTGTTTGGCTTGACAAATTCCCCTGCTATTCCCCAAATTAACTCAAGGTGTTAAGAGACAGTTGTTTTTCTTTATTTAGATGATATTCTTTTTTTTTAATAAACCAAAGATCCTGGCTCAGCTCTCTGGTGTGTCACAGGTGGGGGAACAATAAAACAGGACTGCAATAATAGTGATAGATCGTTGTGCTGCCATGGAAATCAAAATGTTGGGTTTCATCAGCTCCATCTGCATCTCAGGAAAAAAAAAAACAAAAAAAAAAAACAACAACCAGGGGAGGTAGACCAAGGATAAACTTTAGATCATAACACTCTTGAAATCATCAAGCAACCAAATGTGAGTTATTACTGTTCTGGTCTGCTTGGTTGATTAGAGCAAATTGAAGACTAGACCAACATTTTCATAAGGAAGCAAAATGACCCATGATTGTGTGTAGATCTGAAGCATACATGGAAAATAATGAATATCTACTGTGATTTATGCATGATCATGTAGGTGCAACTGCATTTTATTCAACTATTAAATTCATTTTGAAAGAATGGATATATGATGCTGTAATCCCGCTCCATCATGGCTGCAAGTTCTACTTGCCTGCAGGAAGAGTTTATGAGACTTTGGCCTTAACATAGCTCATTACATAAAGTCTTAATGATAATAATTTTCACACCAGAAGTTTTTCAGGATTTATTTTGAATATGGAAGATTTCATGATCTGTCTGCATTTAGCCGCAATGTCAAATGTTGGTCACCACCTCCTCTACCTTAACCCAAACTCTACAGATTAGACATCATCAAGCTCTGGAGAATGTCCCATCCTAAATAAACAAGAGGCATTACACTTATGCATACAGTATTAGCATGTCTTAAATCCACATTTACTCTGGAGACCCAATTAGAGGCTACACTTCTGTAAACGTTTGGAAGCCTCTTGGTGGCAGGAAGCCTCTTGCTCTTCCTATTCTGGGATTTGAGAGTGTGTTCTGAACAAAGCACTTGTGTTTGGCAGCTGTTCACTGGATCCAACATAGACTAGGTTAACACAAAACAACCATCCTGACTGTTAATGAAGGCCACCAGTGTTCACAAGTAGCTCCTTCAGCCTATGAATGAGAGCTGAGTGCATCACTGAATTGGAACATGCACTCCTCACAAATATCTTAATGGATGTTGAATATGATTATGAATTCATGCATCTGCAACTCTTTTATAGTGACATCTTTGCTATTTTGGGCCAGAGTCAGCTGTTTGGAGAGGAACCACTAAAGTTTGATACTTATAAAAGTAATCCACATGGACACACAAACACCCAGATGTAAGAAAGGGACACATAGTCAGAAAAGTTTTTTTTTTTGATGGTTATTTTCTTTTCTTTTGTCTAAATCCTTCAAAACAACTTATGTACATGAATATACGATACCATGTCATTATCATGCTTTACCATTCAAATGGAATTGATAAGGTCTTCCTGGTTACTTTCTGTCATATGGCATGATAATATGTGGGTGTGATACACTGAAATAAACTGCTCTTAGTCAGGTTTGATTTCAATCATCAAATGCAGTCATGATACAGTAGAAACTGTACACACACAGATGAAAATGCTGCATAATTGGCACCATTCTGTAGATCTATGTGCAGAAATGATGAAAACTGGTTAAAGACAGGGTGTCTTAATAAAAGCATGCTACACTTTTAAACTTATTTTTTCTCTATTTTCATTACATCCAATAAAATGACAGTGAATCGGATAGAAGAAATTAATTGATAGTCAACAGAACTATTATCACAGTAATTGTTCTTTCTAAAAGCTCCTATTTGATAAAAGACCAGCAGACACTTTAGTTGGGGCACTTTAACCAAAAGTGGGAACAGGATGTCAGTGGGAAACAACCTGCAGGTAGTTTGGCCTGGCCTAATTACACATGTTGGTGCCATTACCTTAAATGATAAATTTAAGGACTCGTATGAGATGGGACAATAACTTACTGCTCTAGCATAATGAATACTTAGAATTAGAAGTCACGATTTAGGAAACATTAGCATACAAATTCATTTTTTTAGGTAGAGAAAAGAAAAATGTAATTTCAAATGAGGTTAAATCCTGTAATCAAACTATTTTAAAAAAAAATCTGTGAATATGAAAACAACTGATGCATTATTGTTGAAAATGGAAACAGTGGAGCAATATCATACCACATTTTAGATTTAAGAGGCATTGTTTTTGCTCTTGTGTCGATCCTGAAAAACAACTTCTGAAAAGTACAGTGCTTTTAATAATGTACAGTTGTAAATAGGAAGTGCACACACACACACACACACACACACACACACACACACACACACACACACTTTGTATCATGAAAAACTATCTGTCCCATCGACAGTTTTGTTCTGAAGTTAGCAGACAAAAAAATATCCTTTGAAGGAAAGGTAAAAATAAATATGCATGGACATATTTTAAGAGATGACATAACAAGCCAGTTTTGTACACCTGACCACAATGATAAACTCCCAGTGGGAAAAAGATCATCCCTAAGGATTTCCTCTTTGTTATTACTGGTGTTTGAAATATGATTTACATTGATGAAAATTGAATTTTCTTTCTTGTTGAAAGGTTCTCCTTGTGAAAGTGCCCATTTGCTGTCAGAGCAATGGTATGGATTTACAATGCATTAGGGTTAAATTCAAATTCAGATTTGGAACTGGATTTGGTTTGGATTATCTAAGGAGGCCATTGAAGTCCATTAAATTGTTTGATGAAATACATGGTCATGTCCCTGTTTGAGCAGTCTTCCTGTTTCAGTCAATTTGAGATATTTTTGATGTCTTTTTCACCAACAGTTACAAATTATCCTTCCGTGTTTTTTTAGGAATCTCTAATTAACTTCAGTTGGAAGTTGAATTAGTGGCTGCACATCCGTCAGTTGTTATTTTAATTAACCCAGACCTGACAACAGACAGGGACCATAAGGCAGGGAAGACGTGAGAGTGGCAGAATGAAAGAGATCAGATCTTCAGAGACTGGCAGCAGCTTTGACAGGAAATTTGATTAATTTTCTGGTGAGATGTGATCCAATGTGATGTAAGCTGATTAGATGTCAGATTTCAGAGCTATCAAAACCAGTTTGTGCATCCCAAACAAGGCCAGCATACATGGACACATCCCTGGAATTTTCCATGTGAGACCAGGCACTGCTTAATTAAATCACACCCATGCATCAAATATATTACTTTTTTAATGTCTTTTATTGGAACCGGAGTCAGTGGAAGGGAGCAAAACTGTGAAGACAGGCAACAGGATGGACGAAACCAGGGGAGACGCTGGAAGTGTGCAAACAGGGCAGAAGAGGAGATACTGCTACAGCACAATGCCACCAAAACAACAGGCAGCAATACCACTCGTCTCCATTCCTGTGGAAAGCACGATGATTCCAGTGTGAAGAACTGCTGATTCTTCACACTGTCAGTGACTGCTGCACCCTTGGGCACTCTACCTTGAAGGAGTTCCAGGCCTGGGTGTCTGTGTGGGGACTGACCCAAGATGTCCTGGAGAGGAGCCTGAGAAGCGTCAGATCAAGAGGAGCCATGGCTGAAGGGTTAGAATGTTACCACTGAAGTTCCGTTTTGTTGGGTTGACCCACAAAAACTGCAGCTTGTGTTCAGTCCATGGATTTATCATTATTCTGCATTTCTAAAAACTTGAATTTTTGAGGGCCAAAAACCTGTGTGTGCCTGATGGGTGGATTAAATAAGCAAACTGGACCCCACTGGTTAGAAGCTGTTATCAATGTGAATATCAATGTGCCATGATGCAAAGATAATGTGACTGACACAGCAATCTGCACATGCTCATTATTCTTTGAATAAAAGCATAATGAAGTATTGATTTCTATTGTTAACTGGGCTTTTTCATGGCAAATTAGGTGCCATTGGGCAGCAGTGCTCCATCAGCACTTTAACAGAGAAAACAAAAAATAAAATAAAAAAAAAACAACTAAACACAACATGGTTGTTTAATATGGTATGACCACATGCTGATAACACTGCTCTGACTGTCATCACTGGTATGCACAAACACTCGCTTGTAGGGTGCTGCAGTCAATACAGTAATTAGCTGGCAGATATATTTGATGTGTCAGAGGCCCCACAGAAATAGTTTGATCTGAGTGTTGAAGAATAATGCCCAAAATTGATTCCTCAGATTATTGATATGACATCAAAATATAGAACAACAGACAGCTCCTTAACAGCAATATTACTTTAATTTAGATTGAAATATATTTGTATGTGTTTGTTTTGTCTACATGTTTACTGCATGTGTTCATTTAGATGCAGTTTGAGTTTCAGTTATGTACCCGTAGTATCCCATTACTGTACTTTTTAAACTTTTTATCCTGTCTCTAATGTGTTCCAATTAGTGTTTCCCTGATGTAAACATCCAAACTCTCTACAAGTGCCTTAACCCAACATGGTACATTAATTCTACACAAGAACTCAGTCCTCTTTGCATGACCTGAGTCAGCTTAGATCATTTATTATTTGTCATTGTTGGTTTTGGGTTTGGGATTTTTTGTCTTTTTTTAGGTCATGTTGTGTCATGATTGTTCTCTCTCTGAAAAGAAACATCAAAGCATCTTTTACTTGCACAGAGTTCAAATGAGAGAATAACGAGGAACTGGGAACAGAGGCTCTGCAGTGTCTGATTGCACTTGTTTGATATTCAGACTCACCTGTGTTTACTTGAAATGAGCTTTTTCAGTTTACACCATGACAACTGTGGTGAGGTTTACTGTACTGCTGTACGGAGCACACCAGCTGGATAAAATGCTGTATTTCTTTAAAAAATAGCAATTCTATTCAACTACAGTGTAATTATTTTCCAACTCACAATAAAATAAATGCAGATGCTATATTGAGGATGTGATTAATATATTCAGTAGTTGACCCACTTCTTTCACATGCTTGATTTCACTGTGGCCACAATATCAGTCCAAATTAGGAAGGTTTTTATTTTATTTTTTTTTTTATATCAGGTTAATGAGTTATTAACACTTTGTAAAGATAATTAATTCATAAATTCTCCAGTTAAACCTAAACTCAGGGGCATTCCTACCTCTAATTGGGTAAATAAAGGGTTAAATCAGTGTTTGACAGTATGTAGAGTTCTTTCACAGTGGCATTTTATTAGAAAAAGGTTTCCACCCACAGCTCTCAGAAAATACTCTCTCAGACCTGTGCTTTGCTTGCCAACATGCAAAGGTTCACTATATTTGAAATGCTCTCAGAAAAATCCTGAGAGCAAACAAAAACATGAACTACAACTAGAACGACTCCTCTAATCAGTGCCTCACCATGTACATACAACTCATTGATGTAGAATAACAGCACTGCTTCTGAGCAGTGTTCGTATTATTTATGGCATATACTGTATATTTCATCAAACATCAGATCTTATTTTAAATTCTAAAATTACTGAAAAACTAGGGAAAGGGTCTGTATTTTTCTTTTTTTTTAAAACTATGCGCTTTCAACATTTGTGGCTGTCAAACAATCAATAAACAAATGGAAATGTATTTATTTATTTATTCATTCATTCATTCCTTCCTTCCTTCTAGAATAATCACTGCAGTCTTCAGTGTGTGCTCTGGGCTTACCTTATGCTGCAGGTTTTTATACTAATTGTTCCTATCACTAAAAGTGTCCATGTTGGCAGTGAAAACTTGTGCATTGATTACATTTTTAAATGGCCCTCAGGAGTATTAGTAAGGTGGTCGTAGTAAAAGGAGCATCATCTACTTGACTGGACAGTGTTGACAGTACGCCCCCACATCCACCCCCTTTCTCATAACACCACTAAGAAAAGGTGATGGAATCTTCCCTTTCGTGGCTTTATTCAACACACATTCAACATTCAAAATGGTTCTGGGGAAAAGGATTGGTTGAGGAGGCTTCCTGTAGCTGTGGTTCTGCTATTCTGCTGTGGATTTGCTCTGGACCTTTGTGTCAGTGTCCTCATCCTTGACTGACCTTCGACAGAGTTTCAGCTGCTGTCAGGAAGTCTCAGATTGTCCTGAAAGAAATCAAATCCCTCAAAATTAGGTCCTGATGCAGCAAAGTAGGCTCATCATGTTTCCTACACCTAAACTTCATGGTTGAGGTGATGTTTTGTTCCCTTTTGATGCCAGCTCTGGTGCTGCATGTTCAACAGAACATGTTCCCAGGACCACTGAGAACTGTTGGTGTGCTCTCTTCCAAACTTGCCAAACTTGTTTTTAAGAAGCAGTTGCTTCCTCTCTGGTGTCCTACCAAGCAAACCAATGCTTGCTTGTTCAATCTTTAACGTACTGTAGACCCTGGACCAACTTTAGATTCTTTGGCCGTACCCCGCCTACACCCAGTGGTATCTGGGATAAGCTCCAGTCCCCCTGCAACCCCCTGTGGAGGAACAAACAGAAGAAAGCGATGCATGGGCTGCTAACTGTGACTATTTCTTGCCATCATTGAGGTTGCGCTCTCGCGGTGATGTCAAATTTGCTTGAGTTCACAGCCCCGAATTTTGTAACACATTAATGCAGAAAACCACACAATCTAATGTAATCTATCCATCACTTTCATCCCCTTATTCCACCACAGAGGGTCGCAGGGGGGACTGCAGCCTGCACACATTGGGTGAAAGTGGGGAACATCCTGGACTGGATACCAGTCAGTCACAGGGCTGACACATTAAGATGTACAACCACACCTATGGGCATGTTTACTGCATGTGTGCAGGTCTTTGGACTGTGGGAGGAAGTCGGGGTACGCGGAGAGAACCCACACAGGCACAGGGAGAACATGGAGACTCCACACAGAAAGATCCCAGTCTTGCTGTGAGGCAACAGTGCTAACCACCACACCACCATGCTGCCTTACTGTAATCTGATCTAAAATTCTCTTTTTCCTTTTCTTACCACTTTATATAACAGCAGTCACTGTGGTGGACCCAGCTGCCGGCTGTCTCCACTAAGAAATGTGTCTTTTGAGATGTACTCCTTATTTTCTCTGCTGTAAAGATTTAAGCACAATCTCCTTGAGCCTGAAATTCAATTTACAATAACATCACCAAGTATGCCTGGTTAAAAATATATGAGTGCCATGTTTTATCATGGTCTCTTGGTTGTCCTTAACCTTATAGAACTTCTGATGTTTGATCAGATGGAAAAGTGTAATTTATAGTAATTACAGATCACCCTGAGATCACAACCCTGACTTCTGACCAAAATCTTGGAGATACAATTAATTTCCAATTTAAATATGCATGAATGCACAAATAAATTATACATTAAAGAAGTTATGTTGCCTGGTTATGGATGTATTAAAGCTTATTTATTTGATGCCTCTCTTTGCCTTTGCTATATATGTGTATTTTTTACAACTTGTTTAGGTTAAAAAAGTTCCTCACATCAGGTTACTGATCTGAATCAGTTCAGAACCCCAATGCAATGTGTTAGTAACTTTGTTCTTTTATGGCCCAACATATAAAGAAACAAACACTTCATTGTTGAGTCTTCACATATGCTGCAGTGAAACATCTGCCATAACATCTGAGATGTTCTGTGAGAACATTTAATCAAAATGTCCCATCGTTCATCAGCTGAGAGCAAAGGACTGAAAACACAGGAGTTAGACATACGACGGTAGAGCCTGTAAAGAGAGTTAGACATACGACGGTAGAGCCTGTAAATGTGTGAACATGAAACAATTCTGTGCTGATTATTTGGGTAAAATGTTTTTAACGCAGCGAACCTGGTTGTGTTTGTATGGTAGTCTGTGCTGCATTCATTTAACTTTGATACATACCAATGGCACAAACACATTCACCCTCGCTCTCCCCCTCCTTCCCCCGCCCCCCCTCCTCTCCCCACCCTAACTCTCACCCTTGCTCTCCTCCTTTTGTCCCCCTCACCCTTGCTCTCCCCCTTGCTCTCCCTTCAGCCTCGCTCTCTGTGTCTGTGACGCTGTCTGTTACATGAGCCGAATGCCAGAGTGCTCAGTGCCAACTTCTGCCAGCACTGGGGACGTGTGGAGCATCCCTTTATCTTCGGGAAACAGACATGTCCGATCACCTCCTCCAGGAGCTGATGTGGGTATGGAGGGCACGAAGTGGGCGGAGGCCAGCAGCTTTTTTTTCTCACCAGTCCCTCAGTTATCTGTGTACATTCAAACATGGAGACGTTCTAACACGAGGACTCAGTATGAAGCTCTTGGTTGTTTGTGTAACGACCTGTAATACATTTGTTGTGTATTAATCAACAGTTCTCTCCTGAGGGCCTATATGACTGTACGTCCCGGGTTTCTTTTTTTTTGTTTGCTCCAACAAGCAACAACACGATTAAACAACATAATATAAAACAAAATGTTGATTGCTGCAGCTTATACCTCATTTATGTCATTTGCATAAACACAAGCAGAGACTGTTTTATCAGACAGATATTAATATCAATGCTATCCTCAGACCTTTTAGACGAGAACAGATGCTTCCTGAGCGGCCTGGTATTCACTATGATGTTGATCACTATGCAACATGCATACACAGCAGTTTGTGTAATCATGACCTGAGGCTTTTTACTACCTGCTTTTCATTCCCCTGTTGCCATTTGGCAGATGCAGCTATGCTTACAGCATCAATATCCTCCAATTTAATTTTTTTCAGTATTATCATAAGACTTGTTGACTATAGTTGTCGTGCAAAAGCTCCCAACTTTAGGGTCTGTTGTGTTTCAGGCACATCTGTTAATCTCAGGAAATGACAATGCACAGAGGAAACTCAATTAAGAGACTCGCTACAACCCCCTCATCAATGTCTTCAGTGATCAAGTAAAAATGTGCAGGCAATTAACTTCTACCTCTGACTGTGGTCCATTACAGAGAGCTAATAAAGGAGCAAAGTGCTTAACATAAATATAATTAAAATTTGCAGGTATTACTTTAGTAGGGGATACTGATTAATAACCCATTACTTTTAATGAATGTATCCACAATGAATTTTAGACTGAGACATTTTATAAGAGTGCTGTGGTGCCAATGTCTGTCTGTCTGTCTGTCTGTCTGTCTGTCTGTCTGTCTATCTCACTTAAAGTTTAGCACTTAAAATTTGATTTTAACCCTACTTTGCATTTTGTGGTTTAAGATGTTATAATGTAATTTACTCCAACCATTCTAAAATGTTAGCAGTGTATATAAATGTAATATTTCAGCAAAAAGTTTCTGGGGTGGAAATTCAAACAGTAATGAATTAACCTTTCACTGCACAGTCAATTTTCTATATGCCCACCAGCAGCTACAGTCAATTTTGCAGTAAATAACAGACACAGAGAATGTGATAAATGGGGAAATATACTCATATGGAACTTTCTGGAATAAATACATTATGATGTTGAGTAAAATCTGGTCACACATTGGCTACTACATGATGGAGGCAGGAGACCTTTGATAACAGGGGTGTCATCACTTACTGTGTTATAATGGATTTTTCTACCTGGCAAATATATTTTTTTCGAGGACACAACACTGTATTCCAAGTAATGAGCAAAAAGGTACTACAATATTTTCACTTTGCATCTAAATCATGACATTTTCACATCTCCACAAACACATAAAAGCAGAACAGGCTGACCTCTTTCAATTTAAAAAAGAAATAATTTCCAATGATTTCTTTGAAAATAGAAGGGAGAGTCCAAAGTGCAGGAAAAAAAACAGAGCAATACAAAAAAAATCAGTATTGGTGGCTTTGTAACATTGATAGATGGAAAATGTTGATGTGAAACAGATGCCACAGAGGAATGGAACAGTTTCAGTCTCAGAAAATCCTGTTGAATGTCTTTTGTTTTCCACAAAGTAATGAAACAATAGTGGTTCAAAATCAGAAGATCCCTTCAGTAGCAAATGGAATCTACCAAATAAAAAACATCATACATGGATTTGAGAATAATATTGATGGTAATATTGGATACAATGTAATCATGAACCCAGCTCTGCTCGATCAACTGGGTGTTAAAACAAATTTGAAAACACAGATGTCAAGGTGTGAGCAATATGTGCACGGATATATTTAAAGCTATTTGACATTCAAGTCAAGTCAGCCATTTCTTTGAAATGTGTTTCAGTTATGTATCACTTGAAAGGGGAGTAAAAAATAGCATCACCATTTCTTCAGTCAATGATAAACATCCAATCCCCCTTATGAGAGATCCTGAAAGGTCTCTTTCAGATTGAGACAATGTGCAGTATTTGAAATTGTTTGAAACTCAGATGTCTGACAAGCAGAACTTCAGCATTAGTTCCACAGGACAGAAAGGCATCTAATTTCAATTGTACAATCAAAAATTTATATTCATATTTCTTTTCTTTTTTTTAATGTACTATTTCAGTCTGGCATGCTAATGAAGCCAACATTTAACATTCGAGGAAGAGCTCCAGAAATCCTTTAAACCTGATCTACAAGAGAAGCTCTGTAGTAAAACCAGGCCTGAACCTCCGTCCATATCCTGACTGCAGAATCTTTAGAGAAGTTCTTGTCTGTAGGTATGAATGAGATGGGTCAGACAGAGCAGACAGCTTCAAAGCTGCAGGGAGGAGAGAGCAATAAGGGTCCTTTATTACTGCACAGTTACATATTTTTACTGTTTATGTGCACATATGAATGCAAACACAGCAGACAGAAATAACACATTCATTTAGAGATACATTTTAATCCTGCAGTCACACCAACTATCTACCAAGACTCTTGTCATAGCCAGTTATTTTATACAAGTATTTATAACTACAACATAATCAAATGTGTTATATGTTAAAATAAATAAAACGTTACACATTCTCTCTTTAGAAAATTGACATTTTTATTGTAAGGGCACATTGATATCTGCTTGCATTTCTGTGTGGGTGTGGCTTTTCATTATGTAAATTAACACAAGAACAGAAATAGCTTAAAAGTGCCCTTCTGGGTCTAGAGTCAAGAATAGCCTTAAACTTCATTTGCACTCTTGGGAATTGGAAGTCCTTTTTTTCTTAATAAAACCATTAAAACATTTTTATGCATACATGAAATGTACATCCTCAAAGTGTCTCCTCATCATCCCACTAACTAAAGAAAAATCATATATTCTGTTTTAATGGGTAATACTCAGCTTCAACACTGAGTATTGTAATAGCAGCTCGATGCATTTTTCAGCTTGCATCTCATTAGCATTTATTTGGTGCAGTTATTTAAGCAGCAAAGTCCTACGAACGCAATTCTTCACCGAGAGACTGTAATTAAAGAGAGGCAAAAATAAATGTGTTGAGGACAGTAGGGTGGATCACTGTGATTATTTTTAAGCCTGCTCTATTTTTTTTTAACATCATAAATGTCAGCAGGTCAAATATTCCATGTTTTGTGCTGCTACAGAACAGTTCAAAAACAAAAAATAGAAGGGTATCTGTCTGAAAATACACAAAACTTTGGAGTACGTTATCCTTCTGGTTTCACATTGTACAAGTTGCTCGTAAGATCTGAATGTAGCCTCACATCACTACCCCTCCCCTCACACACGCGCACACACACACACACACACACACACACATAAATCACAAAGTTCCCAAGAGGAGGAGAGCACAGTCACTTTTGTCCACTATGACTGTGCGTGTTGAGTGCACCCTGACTGACACCTCGTTCATGCCTGCTGTCTCTAATTGGTTGTTTTTCCTCAGGCAAGATTGTTTTAAATCAAATTAGAGGCATCAGATGGGCCAGAGAGGGCTGATTTACTCACAGATCAGGTAATTTACTCAGGCACTACTCTCCAGTCAGAGTGACAGTCTTAACTTATATGAAAAGAAGATTTTTTTTTAAATTGCAAACTCTAAATTAATAGTGTACAGCAATAGGAATGATAATATTGAACTGGATGTTTGAATGCTTTATCTAGACTTGTAAGCCACATTTTAGATAAACCAATTGAGTTATGGAATTTAAGGAATCTCGCATTGAGAGAACCTGCTGTCACCGCTGTGTAATGAGATGTATGAGAGCAGGAAGTCTATTAACACCCGGTTTTCTTACACTCAGATGGGAAAACACAGAGGCTGAGGAGGCTGTAGACCTGCACACTCACTACCCTCGGGGCACCATATCTGCCAAAAAAACCACTGACTGACAGGAGAAAAGATTGCTGATAGAAAAGGTGAAAAGGGAGGATGAGAATGAGGACCTGAAAGACATTTCACATATTTTACACACCATTCATTCACTGCTACATATTAATGCTGTGCCATCTCTGGTTCTTAAAGAGACAATTTGGTACTTGTGTCCCTGTGACAAGATTCTCTTTGGTTTTGTAGAGATCCATTTATTAGAGTGGTTCCTGATCACAACAACTTGATATAAATGATTACAAATTCAATGATTGTCATTTAGGTATGGTCTAACTCAGATGTTTCCAGGCCAACTACTTGAAAAGGCTTGAAGGTATTCCCCTCATTTGCCTGCACTAATGAATCCATCTGTGTTGGAGTCTCTGCATCTGTACACTTAATCAATAGCAGTGATTAACCCATAGTAACACACTTCCTGCATTTAATACCAGGGTGTTGTACATTGCCTTGGGAACAATTTAGTCATGCATCCCTCCACAACAGGAGCTATAGTCAATGTAATAGCTCCGCGAGTCCCTTACACAGCTTATATGATTCCAGGAAGGTTTGTTTGTCCCTATTTTTCTGTCCTCAATGTTTTTCTGCCCTTAGCCCTTCTGCAGAGTTCAGCAGCGATTGTTAAAAAACAGCTTTACTGTCACTTTTGCAAGTGGGGAGCTAGTTTATAGTGTGTAGATGCTGCTTGTTTGGTGGTGCAGATAGTGAAGGGTGGGGATACTATCGATTTCACCTCTTAGATTACTTCCTCTGGAAGATGATGTTATAAATCCAGGTATGCTTTAATATTTTACACCTCAAGGTGTCCCTGAAAGTCAGAAGTTCTTGGAGCTTAAACTCCAAAGTGATGCTTTATCATGGGTTCACAAGAATCTTCAGTATTAACAACATTCACAAAGTATTAATCAGATTCCTGGCTCACCTGAGCCCCCTGACCAAGTTAAAGTAGGCTGCTGCAAATTGAGCTCTGTTGACTGAAAAATGAAACAAGCACATTTTCCCCATATTTTAGTCAAAAGAAGATGTTTTATTCAACATATCTTATTCACGTTATGCGAAAGTCTAGCAAATATGCGGAGAGGGCAATGTGGAAAAATTCGCCCACATACCCATGGGTATGCTCAGGGTTGAATATGGATACGGTGGCAAGTATAAAGGGAACATAAGCACTGTTAATAATTCATGCAAGCACAGTCCATTAACTATGCTACCATATAGGCCTAAGGGCCATTTTGGAGTGGGATGAAGGTGAGAGGTTAGCTCACCCCTGCTGGAGCTAAGTACAGCCATGCCATGAATCTCTTGGGCCAGCAAATACCTGCAATTATGAGGCTTATATAAGATTTTATGTTCAGAGGAAATTGCACATTAGTGTTCATGAAATTAATCAAGATATGGCATTTTCCATGTGTATCTTTACTATCTAGAAGTAAAGGTGCCAATTGTTATTTTGTATTCAATTAATTTTACTTAATTAACTAGTACATAGTACTTCATGTACTTGTCCCTGCTGTTCCCTCTGTGTTTCATTCACCATAAATTAGCTATATTACTTTAAAATACATAAGAGACTTAAGTAGAGAAGTGCAATTTTGACAAAACCATGTGTGGCAGAACTATAGCTGGCTAATTGCCTGGGCTGGGTTCCATCTCACAGCTATATTGATTTGAGCCTGCAGCTTCAGCTAAACCTAATCATTTTCAAATTCAAATTCAAGCGGAAGCCAGCTTTTAATATGCTGAGCACAGCTCATGGAATGGTGGCACTGCATGCACCTAAAGGCCATGGGTTGGTAGAAAGTGTTGTCTTTGTGTCCAAACACAACAGCCTTCAGCCTTCAGACAGAATGTTGAGAAAATAGCCAACAGAGACCTTTACATCTCTGATTGGAACTCATTGCCCCCTAGACCCTTGGTTGGTCGAGATCTCATGAAACACGGCTCATCTCTGGCTGACCTCGACGAGTACTCTATTTCCAAATCTACTGGCCCAGATGATAGCTTTTTCCACCTCAGTGGATGCAGTCACAAATATAGCAATCTGAAAGGTGGAAGCAGCAGCCCTGTTGGGGGTGCTGGTGGTGGCAGGAGTGGAGAGGAAGGCATGGCAGAAGCAGACTTAAGAAGAGCAACGGTGGAAGAGAGTCACCCTCAGCAAGAACCCTCCATCTGGTTGCTCATGTGACATTTTGTCCATTTTTTCCCCAGAGTAAATATCCAGACCATCAGCATTTTACAGTGGAAACGTTTTTCTGTTCATCTTAGAAAAGAACAAGAGGATTCAGACTCTAACGGAGGCTTAATCTGAAATGATGTTTGTGGCCTCCCAGACGGAGACGGGAAACTTAAAAAAACAGAAGTCTTTTAAAACAGGGTGTCCCTCTGGTTGTTGGATGAAAATGGCTTAAAGTATTGACTCATAAGCTGCATTCTCAGTGCCAGTTCTGGGTGAATTGGGGCCACATTTTCTCTAAAGATCTGAATGTCCTCTGTCAAACTCCTCTGAAAAGTAAACTAAAGTGAACAACTCTGACATGAAGGCATGACAAAAGTCAATACTTTCATGGCCTTTAGCTGAAAATAATATGAGAAAAATGTAAAAAAAAAAAAAAAAAAAAAAAAAAGGCTTTTATTCACTAGTGTGACTTTAGTCTTACCATTTGAGAAAAGGCCAGAAAAATTAAAAAGTTTGTGTTCCAGACCCACCTGTGACACTGATCTGATCACAGAAGGACAGTGGAACACTGCTGAAAGAACTAAAGATTTGGTTTATGTAATTCGACCTGAAGCAAAGTTGGTGGAATTACATAAATGTTTTGGTAGCCACAAATATTCGGTGCTTGTGGACGTCTGCAGTCCTGAGTCCTGCTGGAACAGCAAACAGTGCACATACTGTTTAATATATGGAAATACAGCATAGAGCCACTGAAGTGAGCCGCTTCTGCTGTGCTTTGTATAGAAATGCTAATTAAGAGAAAGAGAGGGAGGACAAAATGATTTTTAATGATTTGCATGATGTAAGTCTGAATAAAACCAACTCCTCCTCACTTCCCTGCTGGTTTTAATGAACATCTTTCGTTAATTTCTCTAAAAGGAGATTCAGTCCATTAGGAGACACTTATTAAGCACTTCTGCAGTGACTCTAAACTACAGTTGATTAATTTACCTGCTGTCTAATTGCTCACTGAGGATAAATAGATGCGTGCACTCACACACACAAACACACACACACACACAGATTATCAAGAGCAAACCAATACAGCATATAAAGTCAGAAGCTCACAATTAAAGCTGTTGTGAATGTAGCGTAACCTTATATCATGAAAATAAAAATCTGCACGTGTAAAAGTGCAGAAGAAGAACATCTGTGTCTTTAAGAGTTTACTCCAACAAGAAATGAGTTTACAGCTCAGTTTGCATCAACACATGCATTAACAGTTCAGAGTACATGGGCATGTAAAGTTTAGAAGGATGAAATTAAGAAAATTAATGATTCCATCTTGTAAATTAATCACTTACTCTGGTGTTTATGAAAATGTGTGAAAAGACATAACTCCAGAACTAGTTTTGTTAAATAATGTAAGATGTATTATATGTCTGATTTCCAGTCGTGATGGTTAAAATTATTAACAGCATCAAATGAAAGGAAATAATGTAATCACAACAAAAGGCATCCAACCAAGTGGTATGATGTGAAACACATCCTGACAAATACAAAACAGCAGTGAAGTGAAAATAAATAAATACAATTTTATTTACAAAGATATTTTACTGTTTCTCTGCCCTGAATTTGTGTGTTTTACATGAATCAATTTTTGACATCCACCTTTGTGGCTCAACTTTATTTGTCAGAAACTCATGAAAATGGAAGAAAAAAGCATTGGCACTCTGAACATCAATACTCTCCAAGGTTCTTATTGAAAGGCATGAGGCAAAGAAACAGTGAGACAGCTGCTGTGAGAGCGAATCAAAGATATGAGGGGTGACATGGGGAGGGGCTGCAATCACAGCTGGTGGTTTACATGCATCACACACTAGAGATGCACGGGTCAGATTGTGGTTTCAAATAGTTCACCCATAATTGATTCCATCAAAGTGACGGGTGTTTTTCCAGCGTATGGGATCTGAAAAGTTTGATAAGCTGAGGTAAATGGAAAAACTGTCTTTGAAGCAGACACATTGAAACCAATAGTGAGATTGAATGTTCAGAAGTCAGTAACTTTGGAATGGCAGAGTTGGGACTAGACTTCAGTATGTTCTTTCAATCTTTCTGAAAATGCAACTTTTCTTGCTCTCATCATCTCAGCTAGTGTTAGCAGGCTTCCTTGGCTTGCTTGGCTCATGATGCATGTTTTAGATATGGCACGTGGCCCAAGTTTACTGGCAAATCATTAGATGCTGCTGAAAAATAAGGGTTAGCACCGCAGTTTGAGACAAATGCTGTACATCTACCTGCTCTTATTTTCAGATTCCAAATTGAATTCCCATGTTTTTTTATGAGTCAGTCATGGATGACTTCACCAAAACCAGAGGCTGTGGCCTACTTTATCTGGCTCCGCATGTGAAACAACCAGGGGATGTTTCACATGCAGCCCTGACCAGTCAGAGTCCAACTGTTTCAGACTATTTATGGGACCGAGTGGGCCGTTTCCTGCTCCAATAATCCATCACTTGCAGCATCCATCATCATCTCTCATAACGCAGCCTATGTCTGTCTTTCTAGCAGATACCAAATACAGATCTTCACTCCCCCGTACTCCTAAAGGAACCAAATTAGGAGCAGACAAATGGTGCATGTAGGAGTGAAGTTTTTTTTCTTTATTTATAAGCCTATGAAGAGTAGTGCTGATGAGACTAGAAGTAAAGAGCTAGAAATTCTCG
The DNA here is from genome assembly GCA_911728415.1 of Lagocephalus sceleratus. Taxonomy (NCBI): domain Eukaryota; kingdom Metazoa; phylum Chordata; class Actinopteri; order Tetraodontiformes; family Tetraodontidae; genus Lagocephalus; species Lagocephalus sceleratus. The sequence goes on from CAJVRN010000149.1 coordinate 2,594,826, forward strand.
TTAAGTTAACAGCTTGAGGCAGCGGTAACAGTGAGAATCACACATGCAGGGATCTGGATATCAAAGTCTTCAGACATGGAAGAGGCAGACTGTCCAACAACAAACACAATTATTCCTCCACCATTGTTGGGAGGGGAAGCCTGGGAGCCTGTGGCGAGGGTCATTATGATGAAGGATGACGCAGCAAGGTGAAGGGTATGGGTTCAGAAAGGTGAGGGGGTGGGAAATAAGTGAACCAAAAACAGCATATGGACCAGGGATGCAGGAACCAACACTGATTTATTCAGAAGCTTATTAGCAAAGACAGGCTGGGGCACAGGGGAACAGGGAGTTCACCCTCATTGGGGCTCATTACGCAGTGACAGGGAACTGACCCAGCCAGGACCAAAGTGGTACTCATCAAGGTACTACTGACGACCTGTCTCAAACAGGAGCAGGTTTAGCCTCACTCTTTGGATGGTCTCATCTCTTTAATGGTCTTTTCCCGCTGCGTGGTCGCTACAGTTTCATACTTTCAGAATATAAACAGCATATAAATAAACAGTCAGCAGCATTCGACTTATGCTAACATTTCCTTATACTTTACCTTCAAGCTGAAGACTCATTGAAAAGTTGGTGTGCTGTCTGTTGGGAGGTCTGACTGGCACTGAGGTCCCTTATTAAAATAGAAACATGAACTGCTCTGAATCCTCTCTGTCTGCACAGACAGGAGACCCACAAGATCAGAGAACAAGCCCTTTTGTGGGCAGGTGATGATTCTCTTTGGAACAATCATTCAGCCCGTCTTTCTCCACAGTGCTTCAATTAAGTTCCCCATTCTCACACTGAAACTGAGATAAATAAACACCAGACTCCCAAACTAATACCTTGCTGAGGTGATATATTTAGGAGGTACAGTACAAACACACACACACACACACACACAAACACACACACACATACTCACTGATGCATGCTCATGTCTTTCTCAGCCATTACATCACTTTTGCTACTGCACTTTGATCGGCAGTTTGAGTCGAGCATTATGATCTTGGCAGGTAAACATCACAACGGCTGGACCTAAACCCACAGGACAACGGCACAGGTACACCCACTGGTGCGATGTCTCGCATCGTGCCGAGGTGCTCAGGAGGGTGAATAAACTACCTTTTACCAAAGGAGACACTGGGGCACCATTGCCTCGAAAGGGACTTTTGTCCATCTATCTTACAAAAAGAAAGGCTAATGTGGTCGAGAAAAGTGGCTGAAAAACAGCCTGTGGGCTTTTTGTCTCCGAATTCGTGTGTGAGTGATGTCTGCATCCATGACAACAAGCTGTGCACCTGCACAATAGCCTTGGTAGTGTAGCTAAAAGTAGCCAATTAAAAAAAAGGTCAGGGTATCTTGCTGAAGGGAGGTGAGCCAATTAAACTAACAAAGTAAGCAAGAAGGAGGGTGCTAGCCTTGGGAACTATGCTGGGCCATTGGGAATGGTGGTGGTAGTGGTGGTGTTTCTGTTGGGGGGGCTCGCTTGAGCTCACTTTAGTCTGCTCATCAAAAATACTGGAGTGGAGGAAAAAACCACAGGGCATCAAATCAGGAATCCTCAGTGTTGTTAACGATATCCCAGTTTGATTAGCTGACTCCAGGGGCAAAAAGAAGCTTTTTTTTGAAGTGTACTTCTTTTGCATCTCTGAGCCAGGGTCAATTTCAGACGTCTCACAGTCTGATTCAGCTTTACACATTAACAGGGTTTAGATGTTCACATTTGTGTTGTAGATTTCCTTTAGATGTTCATATGAAAACACACTGTAGCATCATTCATGTCTGTAATGTGAGTGCAACTCTTCAATGAGTGAGTCTGGAGCTGTGCCTTTAATGTTTTATTTTTATTCTGCAATGACATGATAAGAATCTAGTGACAAAGAAAATGCTCATTAAACTACCATCATTTAGAAAAGAGACACTAAGAATGAACGTGCAGCAGAAGTGAAACCAATATCGAGTAAGGAAGATAAAGGTAACAATGGGTGATGGCATGATTGGGGAGATTGTATATATGCTTGTGTGAATATTATTGTGACATAACTCTTGTCCGAGCAATCCAGTCTTCAGGGAACACAACTCAAGTTCCTCTAATGCTAATCGATCAATCAATAACACAGCTGATTCAACATTGGCTTCAACAGTATAGCTTATTGGTCTGTCTGATGACTATAAGTAAAGACGACAAAGACAGTTCATTCTTTTGGCTTTGTCAGGGCTGTTTATTCTGAACACTACACACAGTATACACATACACTATATACTACACACAGTAACACCACAAGAATTGGTTTGACTGCAGTATTATCCTTTCTCATTTTGTAAAGAATGCAGATAATACTTTTATTCCAAAGAACCAAACCTTGGAAGGAATAACTCTGAATTTTTAGAGTGATTTATTTTTCTTGTCATACCGGTTAATTAAAAGAAATTTTAGTTTTGTGATTGTATGTGGATACAGAGTGAGTAGTTTGTTTTAAACTGTAATAACTGTATTATAAGTTATTGGAATCTATTAATTATTTCCGCCAAGGAGAAGGAAAAACAATGTTTTTGCCGGTGTTTGTTTGTCTGTTTGTCTGTTAGCAACATAACTCAAAAAGTTACGGACCTACTTTGATGAAATTTTCAGGATTCTGGATCACTTTTAAATTTTCGTTAACATTGTGGTAAATGGGGCCAAAAGGAATTGTTGCGCTTGGCGGAGGTCTGTGCTCTCCGAGTGCTTTCTAGTTTATGACAGTGGACATGTCGATTATCAGGCAGATCAGCCATTTGGTGCATGTGGACTAAAATAAACAGCCTGTCACCTGGTAGACTGTCAGCCCATCTCTTTACGGCTTCCATGGACATTTTTGAACATCACTGTCTCTGGGAAAAATGACATGATCACCTGTTATGTACATCCACGAGGTGAAAGTAAAGGCTAAAAATAACAGCCCATACTTTTCATTTCCCCTCATACTGTCATTACTTCCCTCTCAAATTGTGTTCTTGTTTCATTTTAGCAGAATTTGAAGGTCAAAAAGTACATTTGAAAAACTGCCACTTGTTAAATGCTACTAATTTAAAATGTACAAATAAATTAATAAAATAGATAATTACTTAAATTGTTTCATTTTTAAATCATTATGTTGACTGAATAAGTACATTATTTAAATGTGCCTGCAGCACAACAGCAGATCTATGTTGTCTTTCAGAAGCTTTCAGAGTTAATTTGTATGTGATTATTGACCAAAACCAAACACTTTTATTAGCATAGACTGTTCAGTCATTTGCATCATATCTTTAAGAACCTATTTGTCACAGAGGAGCAAGTTATTATTAACATTGCTTTGCTATTATTCTAATTTTTCATTATTTTGTTAATTTAATGTCAGACATCAGAAGAACTTGTTTATTTGGGTCTTTATAAAAAAAAAAGATTTACAAGCAAAATTGTGAATTCACTTTTGCTCATGTTGATACAAAGCAGCTGTATCTTCATAAATTAATGTTAAAATTAAAATAATAATTGGACAGCCACATTCTTGTTACTAATATTAAGTAAGACAGTAAGTTAGACAGGCTCACTGAATGGTCCATACTTCACACATATTAATGAACTGTGGCAAACACAGAGAAGAGGAACAGCTTCATCTGAAGGAAATCTTGTATTTTTTAATAAGAAGGGATACATTAATGAGATGCAATAATGATATGTAGATGTAAAGGCAAGTTCTCTTTTGAGGCCATTTAATAATCACACCATATTTAACTATCATATTGGTTTATAACAGTAGTTCAGATGTAAACATTAATATAAATTACTGAAATCTCAATTTATAACTAAATGGTAAGGACTTCATCCATTTTTCAACAATGAAAAAACATTTTTCTGCATTAATGGTGATATCGGCTTGTAATAATGTTTTCTTTGTTTTTAAATGAATATTTTGTGACTTTCAATGAGTTTGAATTAAAAATAAACATGGTATTTACACATGACACAAGGTAGCATCTAACCACCACATCTAATTGGCAATTATGGGGCAACATATTGATTTCAAAAGGAACATGATGTATGTAGAGAATATACAAGCACTGATTAATGAGAAACAGCCTGTCAAAGGTGTTGCAGAGCTGCTGCCAGTCAGGAATGAATTCAAACATTTTCACTAGTAAGACTAGGGAAAAGTGTGAATAGACTAACATCAGCATGTTAATCTCCCCTGCAAATCACCATTTCTTTCTGTTTATGAAAGGTGTAATAACTAGTAATAAAGGTGTAATAAAATCAAAAAAAAGAAAAAAAAAGCTTTAAAAAACCTACACAAATTGTAAACAAAATGGTTAATCAAAATGTCCTGCAGAGGTTCCTACTGTCTGTTTAGATGGTAGCACCCTAATAATGCTGCATATTTAATTCACTAAACCAGTCCAGATCCGGTCCTCAAGGGCCTCAATCTAGCCAGGATCTCTGTTATACCACATGTTCGTCTTGGATCCCACTTTCCTTGTTGAAATTGTTTTCTGCTTGGTAGGACAGAAAACCTGGCCTGGAGAATAAGTCTGGTCACTACTAAAAGCAAATCAAATTCAGCCACGTCTGCCACGATGTACGTGATCAGTGATCACCCAGAGAGGGATTATCTTCACAAAGAATTTGATTTTAAACTCTGAACTGGTAACACACACGTCTCCAACCAAACTAGGTCCCTGGTAATGATTGCACCTGCTTATGCAACAGCCCACATGAGTCAGATCCTCATCGAACCAGAGGAGAGCGCAGCTTTTCTAAACAGGAGCTTCAAGCGTTTTAGATGTGTTCCACTCTGGTTTCCCATTGCTATACTGTGGGAGTTTAATCTCATTCCAACTGACATACTGTATCCCCAGGCATGGGTTTGTAAAAAAAAAAAAAATCAGGAAAAAAAAAAATTGGGAAAAAAAAAGAATTAGGACAGATTGGAACATATTCTATTTTTTGAGAAAACTGGGGTATTTGGGTATCTCTCTTGCTCTGTCAGCCTCTCTCCCTCATTTTAAGAGATTATTTTATCTTATGTGCCGGGGTTCTGGTCCTGCTGGCCATCAGCTGAGGGGCTTTTATGGACTAATCCTCCACAAAGCCACTAATAACCTGTCAGTTTATCCTTAGCCAACCCTCTCACCCCCACTACCCACCCAACCCAGGCCCCACTAAACATCTACAAAGATACCAGAATGTGGAAGAAAGGCAAACGTCCAAAGGAGGGAGCTGTGTGTGGGCAATGCCAAGCTTGAGGCACAGGGCCACACATCTTAGCTTAGCTGTTTTTTTTGTGAAATGACATATATCATTTCTCCTTCATAATCTGGATATGCAATTGTGTGCACAGACAAAATTATATATGCACTTTATGTATAAGTGATGATATGAGCTGTTAACAAAAGATGTTGCTTTATGAACTTCACTTTTTTATCAATCATTTTGAGGAGTTTGTTCTCATATGTGAAACTGAAACCCACACATATCACTGAATATTTAATAAACATCTTATCTAAGGTGGTGGGGGTGGTTTTAATTACATTTGATACACACTGATATATCTCCTGTTTCAAGTGAAATCATATTCCTGGAAGAATGTCAGCTATCAGCGATATTTAAACCACAACATCCATTACAGTGACACCATCTTTTATTCCTCTCACAGTGACAGATTAGATACTACGCTGGCTTTGGTTATGAAAATGTCAGTCATATGTCCATCGGACAGTATGAGATTATGTGACTGAAACAAGGAAAATTGAACGGTGAAAAGTCAAATGTACACCACTGTTTGTTCCATGCATTAACCAATGGATTAACTTATACTTCAATATATTTATATAAATATATTTATATAAATATATGTATATAAATATACTGTATAAGTGCTTTTCTTTTCTTTTTTTTTAAACTGAACAAATCAATAGAGCATGTTTGGCCATCCGTGGCTGCCATACAGCGCTCTACTGCTGCGCGTGCATGTGTGCACGCTTTCATCTCAGTCCTGCTTGTCTTTCTGCCATACCTTCCCTGATGGTTATTTTTAACCTCTTCTTTCCTCGGTCTCATTTGGGCCAGATGGAGCATGCCCTGCAGCATGTGTTTGGGGTGAAGTTGCACTCCTGGTTAGTCTTTCTCGCTAGTGGAATGAGGGCTGTCAGAAGGCATCAGGGTGACTCATCTCAGGAGGATATTCTAACACATCATTGCCTGAGACATTTCTGTGAGGATTGATCGTCCGTGAACAATGCAGTTCCTGTCGCAAGCTCACACAAGGCCAATTCATCATCTAGCCTTCAATGTGGGGCAAAGAAGCAGAGGAATAATTTTAAATTCATGAGGAGGGAACTGTTTTGTTTGTGCTTGTTCCCCACTGGTATTGACAGCAGGATTCAGTATAAACTTAGTCATTTCATTGTTCTAGTGAAGACATTCCAAATAGGGTATTTGCCATGTTGTGCTGCTAATTTCTTCCAAGTTCCTTCCTTTACAGCGGTTGACCAGGTCGCCTGCCCACAGCATGGCACCTGTCTAGCATTATATAGCTAAATGATAAAGTCCATCTGACAAAAAGAGGACCTGGTACAGATTTGAGCCAATGTTTTAATGCTACATTTGGTAAAACATACGACCTACAGCTAGTCCGATAGCTAGAGTCCCTATTATGCAGAAGTAAAGTTTTCCTTATTTAAACGCAGTTAAAACCGTAACAAATATGTATGTTTGCAAGACATTGCACTTTTTCATTTATTTTTTTTTATCCAAAAGGTAGACATGGAACTCCTCCAGAACAAAATTATTATAAATTGAGATTAGCGGCTTCAGATTAATGACTGCTGGCAGCTCAGCAGATTCTTTCTTCTTTCGAGGGTGGATTTACTCTTCATTTCTTCAGGTCTACTCAAACATTGTCCCTTGAATAAAAGAAGTGGTGGCACCTACTTTCTAACTACTTATTGTAGACTTATATAATCATTTGCTGCAAAAAGCTTTCCTCTTTAAGTGGAGATATTTTGATTGTCATGATGTCTGTCCCGGTTTCTCCTTTACAACACTAAACTTTCCTTGCTCCCTTCTGTCATGCTGGATGTTTCTTTCTAGAAAAATTTAAAACTAGTTGTCTCAGCAACTGTAGCAAGCATGGTCAGCTCAGCATCCTTTGTCTTTTCCAAATGCAACCATATTTCTATTCTTTTTTATACACACTCAAGCCTCTACAGATGCATTGCCAAACAAGAGCTTGTATTAGGGAGCTAGCTGATGACCCAAACAACCCTGACCGTGTTCTATCCTCCAACAAAGATGTGTCATTCTGCTATGCATTTATATAGTTTTATTTGTCTTCCTGGATCAGCAGGAGAAAAGTTAAAGTTAGCCGACTAAAAATTAAAATCTCTGAGAAATGATAAAATGGCATTAATTTTTTTTTCTTCTTTTTTCAGAGTTTACAGTGGTTTACTTGAAGAGGGGTGAAGGTCCACAATCTCCATCTTCGTGGTTGAGAAATAAAAAAATATTTCATAAATGTTCTGCATGTTTGATTAAACTTTTTTAGTTCTGTCATACATCAATAACTGTTTAATTTCACAAATGACCTACAGTGTTCAGGAACAATTCCCTCGAACAGAGCCATTGGATGGACAGGTGTGAATGTCAATTATTCATTAGAATATTAGAAAAACATTTTAACTGGACTTTCATTGAAAGTTTGCTTTGTTGGCTTTGAAGTTTCTGTCAACAGCTTACACATTCTTTCCCTTTGAGCATATAGTTTCTTTCTGGCCTTTGTTAAACAAAGAATATTGTGCACAAACATATATGTAATTTAGTCACATTTTCTCTGTGTATTCCACTTCCCAACTTGAGACATTGTGTAATCCATAAAGAGAATAAGTAAACAGCAGTGGTAGTCTGTCAGGGCCAGCAAGGCCTTCTCTGCTGGCCTAACATAACCTATTTTTAAGCCAAACATGATCATAATTATGATAAAAGTTAATTTAATTTTTGATTTACTTAAACATTTAAAACTATTCTTCATGCTCTCTTCTTGTCAAGTGATTGGATACTCACTTGTGAGAGCCAGCCTTGCTATGCTATTTTGCTAGATATGTTGTGAATGCAAAAATAGCTTGTTTCGTACACAATTGAGGTGAAGCTGAAGTCAGACTAAGTAGGATATCATTGGAGGCCTAGGTCTGAAATGCACAGCCCACCACTGGTAAACAGACAGGTTGTATCAGAGTATCAGAGATGACTCAAAACAAGACTGCCTTGGGTAATTAGATTAGTAATTTTAACATTGTTATGACAGACTGCTTCATTCTTATGAAACCATCTTTCTTTTGAGAGTTATTTATTGTAATCTATTTGCTTATAGGAGTGTTCTGCTGGAGGTGGCTTGACCCTTGTAGTCCAATTGCCCTCTTGGGAGCCAAAAAACACTAAAGTCTCCTCTTCGGAGCCAAAGCGTGGGCTGAAGTGCCCTCTGAAGAGCCAAAATATTTGACAAAATGTCCTCTTGTGAGGCAAAAACATGTGCTAAGGTACCCTGCTTCTTGGCAAAATACACTAAACTCCAGGAATTTATTTCCATCACACATCCATGTGGCTGTGTGTTCTTCACAGTCCAATGTTGAATCCATGCAGTTCTCATGGAAGATGATCCTAACAGTAAACTAACCTGAGTAGTCTGTCTAGATAGTCTGTTTTAAGGCTATATAATGTGCCATTTCCAAACTAAACTGCCCTTCAAAAAGACTGCATGCCACTGGCTTAAAGGTTAGGTTAATCTGCAGTTCCTCTGCCAGGACCCGAGCTCAACAGGACTCCTGAGTGGAAGGAACACAGGCGACAGTTGAAGAAATCAAAAGGTTCACATTTTAGACAACTACTTGTTAGTCAGTCCAATTCACCTAACAAATCCAATCTCCCAGGCAAAATACAACTCAAAGTCCAAATCAAACACAATAATCACAAAGAACAGGAGAAGAGCCCCAGACACTCAAACACAAGACACTGGCACAGAAGAGAAGGGGAGAGGAAGGAGCTGGGTTGAATGGGAACAGGTGCAACACATGAGGGTATTCAGGGGGTCAGTCACCCATTGCTGGTGGGTGGACGGGAACAGGATGCAGCACACAGATTGTCACATCGCTATGATGAAAGAGCAGAAGCTACAACAGCGTGGATTCTAATTCTATTGCAGGCAGCTCCAGTGTTAACTCCAATCATTTAAATAACTTTTATATTCTGCTGTTGAAAGAGAATTTTTATTTCACTCTCAGATGAAACAACTATTGCTTTGAGAAAAAATATATTTATCTTGAGGAGGAACTACACAGTCTGTGCCTTAGAGACATGTAATGTAATGGGGTGATTATTCCAAAATAATCAGCAGCACAGCTTGCATATAAATCCAGAGCCTCTAGCCAACAATGAAATATGTATATCTCAAAATTTGCTACACATGTACATGTACACAACTCAGGAAGGAAACACAGGCTTGCCAGAAGCCTCATTAAAGTAGCGTGTTTGCCCAATGCAATGGAAGTATTTGTTCAAATTTTTTTTATCTAAAACGGGGGACTATCTGATACTTTACACATTTCTGTGCAGCTAATACAACCAGCAGCAGGACTAAGTATAATGTTGTTGTATAGAATCAGACCAACCTTATTTCTATATCTTTGTAAAAAGGTGTCTCTCAGTTCATTTATTTATTTATGAAAATTTTAAATTACCTTTGGAGCCAGTGGTCATGAATGAAAGGTACAACCATACAGCTGATCAAATATATCAGAGTCAATACATGGACTATAAACTTGCGGCTTGTCAAAAATGAATGAAAGTTTTAGTCAATTAAAAAAAAATAAATGAAAGTTTATAGTCAATGCATTGACTATAAACTTTCAATTATTTTGACAATCTGAAAAACCTTAGCTGCATCTGTTGGAGTCAACTTCTGCGATTGCTTCCTTTGGTAAACCAGAAACCTGATGCACAAAAACACATTTTCATGGGGGACATTTTAATCCTGGCCTTAGTAGTACATGAATATAGAAGGAGCACAATCATAGTACTTGCTAAGATAAAGTAAGGAAATAGACAAGAGCCTTAAACAAAGGCAGAACTATAAATGTTGGATGCTTTTTCATCTCTAGCTAGTGAGTAATGCACCATTCAGTTTCCTGATTGGAAGAATGAGTGTTGTCAAATATTAAAAAAACAAAAATGCAGAAACTCCTGCCTCCTTTGTGTTCTCCAAAAAGTAAAATTTGAATTGTGTCAGAAAGTATATTCTTTATTTTACCAGCAGCACTGTAAGCAGTTGACATGTGTCTTCACTCACCAAGCCACTGATTTATAAAGCAGCCTCAGCAGCCTGAAGGAACAATATCCCGCACTGCTCCTCACTTCTGTCTCCCTCATTAGAGCCATGATTGACTTGGACATTCTCAGAGATAGCCATATTAGGGCCAAATTCAAATGCCCCTCTGTCTCTGAAATGACAGCCAGTTGTCAGAGTTTATAATCCAACAGTGATCTCAACCAAAATAATGAATTAAATCACTGTAATTCATTGTCCTGGAAGATCATCTTTTATGGGTCCACAGTATGTCTGATGCCCTCGAGCTGTGGGGAATGTTACGAGAGGGTCAGGCAGATACAGAGCAGACATACAGGGTGAAGCTTTTCTCTCTTATCTTTAGGAAAAGGAACCAGTGACACATGTCATTTCTTCACTTTATTGTTTACCACTGATGTGAATTCACCCGTCCAAAGAGCATGTTCCACTTCAAAAGTGAACAGACATCAGATATCTGAATCTAAATACTATGATTTTAACACAGATACACAGTTATAATACAATGCACATATGTGTAATGAAGCACAGAAAGGGAAAGTCTGCATCCTATAAAAGAGCAATTAGGTGCTGTGATGCTGATTAGTCATGGTGCACCATTCTCTTTTGCTCTCATTGACACATATCCAAAGGTCAGATATTGACTGTAATATGGCTCCATTATCCCACTCATTAACCTCCTGTCAGCCTGTTGGGGCTTTGAGAATGTGATTGGCGACAGAGTGGAAGCCACAAAGGAAGCTGTTGTCACTGAATGGACCATCACAGAGGGGCTATGTAACTGGTCAGCCAGTCTGCTATTGATCTGTGTGGATTTGGAAGACCTTCTATAGGGGCATCTCCCTCAGATGACAGATTAGTATAGGCTTTGCTGGGATTTGAGCCATGAATAGACTCCCAGTACAATAACTCTGTATGGCAGAGACATATCTAATAAGATAACAATAAGATCATGGAAAGAAAGCGAAGAGGGAGGAAGAAAGGATTTTTAGAAAGCTTCTAGCAATGGAAGTCAATCTCATTTCATTCTGCTTTTTTTTTTTCATCATGCTTCCACTTTAATTATGCAATTGCAAAAGTGAGATTTACTGATCAACTCTCTTTATTGGTTGATACACACACACACACACATACATATATATACATATATATGTATATATATATATATATATATATATATATATATATATATATATATATATATATATATATATATATATATATATACACATATATATATATATATATATATATGCATATATAGGTGTGTCTGTGTGCGTGTATTTTAGCATGTATGGATTGCACACAGTGACCTCAGATTTGTCATTAGGACTAATGAGAGAATCAAACCATGAAAACCAAGTATAAGCTGCACCCCATCCAGGACCAATCTTCATTCTGCATGCAGAGCACCAGTGTCAGCCAAATACAGCAGAAGGAGATGAGAATTCTGTGCCAGGCATGACTTAGTGCGTAATTAAGGCCTTGGCTAAGCAACGGCAAATCAACTCGCTTCATTTCCCAAAGGAGATATAGAAGAAGTTAGGAAGGATATAGGCAGCAAGGTACTAATTTTAAGGCGTTTCTGTGTGGTGAAGGCTTACTAAAGAAAGAATGATGCTGCACAGAAGCCACTTAATGGCCACAAAGTTTAATGGCAGATTACTTTGCACTCACTGGCAAGAAATGGGGCAATAGAAGGAGCTACAAGTTCTACACATCAAACGCAAACATTGAACCAAACACATGCACATCTGTTGGAAATGCAGTGACTTTTATCATGCACTGTAAATAATCTCTCTCTGTTCACCCACTGTTTTACCTCATCAGACTCCAGCCTCCACTGATGATGCCCTGAAGCGGAGCCTGTGTGGGCTGCATACCAAACAGAATGAGGCTGCTTTTAAAAGTGAAAAGCGGCCAAAGGAGTTGAGAGAGGTATCAAACACATTGGTGAGTGTGCATATACAAATGACCTGCTCAGTAATCATGAACAACCATGCAGCAACAACTTTCCCAGAGGCTGTTTTGACACAGCTGGGCTTCAGCCCCATTAGTCCCACATAGTGTATATGTCTTTGAAATCAGTGGTTTGGAGCCATGTTTGTACACATGCAAAGTAAGTTTACATTGCATTCTCTCTGCATATATTAATTCTGGCAAAATCATGAGGTGTGCTTTGTTTCTTCAAAGGGTCACCAAATGTTCATATCTCTTTATATTGTACCTTTGGAAATGTTCAATTTAGCTGAACAGTGGTTGTAGCTGCTAAAGTCTCACATGTACCCAGAATCTGCTGTACACGTTACAAACTATTGATCAAATACACTTTCTGAATATGGACATTGTGGAAAAGTGTTCACCTGCCATCCCCTCACTGTCTTTTAAACAATTTTATAAATGCTATGGCAAATTCAAACTAATTAAAACCATCTATAATGATGAAAATATACACTTTACTTGGTTTACAGGTGCTGAGGGCACAGAGGCTTGTGGCCATGGGAACGCAGGCGGGCATGCAGGCCCTGAGCGTCCCCCCTCTCCAAGGCCGTGCTGCTGCCGGTGCCATTGCTGGCTCTGGCCAAGCTGCTCCTCCTCCTCTAAGTTTAGTTGCAAAGGAGGCTGGGACCTTTCTGTGTGGAGTCTCCATGTTCTCCCTGTGCCTGCGTGGCTTCTCTCCAGATACTCCGGCTTCCTCCCACAGTCCAAAGACATGCAGGATTTAAATTATCTGTGAGAGTGGGTGACTGTTTGTCTGTGTGTGTCAGCCCTGCGACTGGCTGGTGTCCAGTCCTGGGTGGACCCTGCCTTGTCACAGCAGCGCGCAGCCCCGCCCTTGGATCCTCCTTCGCAATGCGCACCTGGGGCCAAACAGGCCAATCACAAGGCTCTATTTAGATCCCGGCCAAACATTTCCAGTCTGCCGGATTGTCCTCTGTGTTCACATGACTCTTGTTTTCCTGCCTGCCTGACTTCCTGGATCCGACCCTGCCTGTCCCTGACCTGCCAGTTGCTTCTGGTTCCCGGTAAACCTGTCTGTGCTCAGTCTTTGAGATCCTGTTGCCTGCCTGCCTGTCCCCGACCCAGCCTGTCCCCAATGCTTCCACTCTGCCTTCTCCCTGGTAAACCGGACTGCCTTCTGTCCCTGTACAACTCTGAAAATAAAGCGGTGTCAAACTGAGCTCTGGTGTCGCTCTTGGGTTCTCGCCTGGTCCGTGACACACCTTCGTCCAATGGCAGCTGGGATAGGCTCCAGTCCCCCTGCAACTCTCTGTGGAGGACTAAATAGTAGAAGATGGAGGGTTTACAGGACATCAAAAAATTTAAGAGGATCTGGCTTGTATTTCACTGAGATTCCATGTGTGTAGTGAATTGTGTTTTAAATGTGTTTTAGGAGTATTTGCATAATTAGTGCAGATAGTAGAGCTACCTCTACCTGATTTTCATGAACGTTTTCCATGAAATGCCATTGTCCAAACAGGGCATCTTTGTCACTGTCACAAACCGAGTAGGACACCAAAGGGTCAGTGTGGGCAGTTCACTCTATTCAAAACAAGGCTAGTGCTCTAAGACTGCAGGGGATGCTCATCTTCCTCTAAAATGGGGAAAAAAAGCTACTACTTGCTTTTACATTTCATTTTCCATGAAAGTTCTAGAACCCCTGAGACCACTTGGTTCAGAATCTTCTCCTTAACACAAGTCAATTGTTTGTTATTCAACATGGCGAAGAAGACAAGGAGTAATCTTGATGCTTTTAGAAATGCCAGGTCTGAAGGACGGCAGAAGCAGGTTTAAACACCAGTGATGGACAGTAGAGTAAATTTTCTTAAGCACTGTACTTGAGTAATTTTGTTTGAGTATTTGTGCTTTTTTATTATTTGGGGGGATATTTTTACTCTAATATATTTTAAGGACAAATATTGCCCTTTTTCCTACACTGCATTTCATTTGATGTTGTTTCTCACTACTTTTGTTCTTATGTCAGCTGATGAATTTTTATTTTCTTTAAAAAAAAAATGTTTCTGCTCATTCGCGTATGGTTGTCTTAGCCATATTTGCATATCTATACAATTGCATAATAACACATTGGTAATGATGTTGGCTTCAGCAGAGACAGAGTAGGAACCCCCCCCAGCCTCCATGGCCATGCCTCAAGTCATGAGCTTTCTGAGAAAAAAATATTCATATCAGTTTAAATATTTGCTGTGTCAACTGCAAACAGCCTATATCATGGCCTACAAAAAGTCTTCTTTCAACCTCAAAAATTATGTTTGTAGGTCTTATATGTTTTTTATGTAGTGAAAGCATGAATCTCAGCTGAAAATTATGCTGAAAAGACTGCAGCTGTATGCATGAGAAAGATTGAGGCTCGGACAAATTCCTCAAAACTCAAACAGCAAAATCTTGAGGAAACAAAGCAAATATCTCTGAAAACTGTTGACAATGCAATCGTGAACTTAATAGTTCAAGGGCTCCAGCCTTTTGCACCTGTTCAACAGCCATCAATTCAAAGCTTTGTTCAAAATCTACAGTCAAACTCTTAGTCATGTCTCAGGATGCTGTACAGCTCAAAATTGATAATGCTACAGTAGTGATGAAGAATCAGCTGAAGGAGGCAATGAAGAAGGCTGCATATATGTAGCAACAATAACTGGACTGTGAGAAGGAGAAGCTTCATAGGAGTTACAGCACACTGGCTGGATCCTGGCACTTTTGAGAGGCTCTCTGCTGGTCTGGCATGTAAGCAGTTAAAGTGTGCCCATACGTTTGTAGTTTTTGCCTGGTGCAATGACTGACATACATTCAGAGCATGAAATCATGACAAAATCATCCTAACAATTGATAACCATTCATATTCCATTAAGGCTTTGCGAGTCTATGGAGAAGATGAAACCAATAATGTTATAACTGGAGAAGTAAATGAAGAGGAGCCAACTCAAGATAACAGAGCTGATACCGAAGAGATGGAAGTTGAAGTGGATTTCATCAGTGTCAGACATTATGGCAGAAGATTTCAACGATGATGGCCTTCAGTACCAGCTCCCAAAGCAATCGTATAAACTATCATTCTTCTCATTTAGGCCTCTGTTTGGTGCAGCTGGACTCATCTTCAGTCCAAGAAGAGGACGAATTGACTCTCTCAACTTTGAAAATCAACTTTTGTTGAAGTTAAGTTTGCGTTGTTTCACTTGATATTTTTTCTTCCTTTCTTCTTCTCTTGCTGCTTCTTTCTCTCCTTTTCATCATCTCACTCTTTTTTCTCCTGCTACTCCTCCCAATTCTTTTCTTCTTTTTCTACTCCTTTTTCTTCTCCTACTCCTCTTTTTTCTTCTTTTCTTAATCTTCTCTTTCTTCTTATTCTTGGTGGGTTGTTGTGAGATGATCGGTGACCAGAGTTGACCTGTGGGCCACCAGTTGAATAGCCCTGCGTTCGGCCTCTATCTTCAAGCCTTTATATTCTCTTTGGAACATAAGCAGTCATTAAGAACCCTCTGGTTCTTTGAGCTTTAAATAACATTTCTCCACCAGAATCTGCATCAGCACATTCTTAATTGCACTTACAATGAAGATGGTGTATCTTTTAAGTAATTTTACTTAAGTAACTTTATGAGCAAATACTTTTCAACTTCTTTTCCTTAACTAATATTTTGACTATGCTATTTGACAAGGAGAATCTGTACTTTTACTCAAATAGTGAAGTTGTTTACCTCTAAACACACACTGAGACCATTAGACACAGGTGAGACACATGAGGACGTTCAGACAGACAGAGGCAGGACAGGACCAAAGACAGGAGCTGTGTCCAAAATACCTCCTATTACATGAAGTGAGAATTTCTGTACCCTATTTAGTGCACTCAATTCATCCCATAATGTGCTGTGAAAATTAGTGTTCAACTGATACTTTACGCAACAGTATGGTGTAGTTTAATGAACAGCAGCTTAGTGTCTGAAAGTGGAATTTCAGCTTATCAGTGGGTCTACTTAGTTGTGCACTTACTTCCTAACTTCCTCTATAGTGAATAGAAAGTGTGGGACAATTGTGCGACTTCAGACACAGCTAGAGACAAAACTGAAACAAGAGTCAGGATTAACAGACAGAGCATCAGTGAAGAGTCTATGATGGGATCAAATACAGTAACTCCCAAAGGTCCTCTAGCCTGCAAGATTTTTATACAATGACATTTTGTCTTTTGAATGCTACACTCACAATGTGTGATATTAACAAATTACCTGAAAATGTTTGGCAGGTATGTAACGCACTGAACTGACTGTTCATTTTCTCCACTGCAGCCTTTTTTTCAGATACACATCTTTTTGATAAGAAACAAAGCCTCAAAAAACTTGTGATTTTATCAATTTTTATTTGTTCCTGTTTTTAATATTACGATCAGTGGTGATTATCAATGGTTGATAAAGAAAATGAAAGATTCAAGATAGAATATGAATAAAGCCTCATTCTGGCCATAACACCTGCTTTACAACACTTATTGTGATTAAAATAAGCCAGGAACAGAAGATAGATAAAAGTAGATTAACAATGCTGAAGATAAAAAGTACATTTAAAAGTTTTAAGAGTGTTAGTAGTACAGGACAGTCAGCACCCCTAAGCATGCATCAGAACAGTCTCATTGATGTATCAACAAATTATCCAGCTCCTCTTCTTTTACTTCCAAGATGAAGGACTGATCTTCTCGATATTAGAGGTTTCTGTAGTGAATTGTTGTGGGCATTAATTTGACACAGATGGGAGCTAATTACTGCTGCTGCCTCTGAGCAAGGGCATATACGTGTGTGTGTCTGTTTGTGTTTGTGTGTGTGCTTTACTGAAGGTGAGGAGAGAAGAAACTGGTTGTGATGTTGTGTGTTTTTTTTTTTTTCTGCACAAACTGTAACTCCACACCCAATCACAACAAAGCTCTCTACTGGCAGTTTCTGATGCATGGTTGGTTCTGATGTTCAGAAACAGAAGCTGCAATCCAGCACTGCAGCATTCTGTCTGCAAGTCTACTCGGACTAAGATGAGTCTGAGAAAACTTGGAGAGCAAAAACGATAAGCATTAATCTACTGTGCGCTGAAGATGGAGCATGAGTGCAGTCCAGATCTTCGCTGTTTGCCTGTTAAGATGTCTACCTGAGTGAGGACCATCCTCCTTTCAAAGGCTCTCCCATCACCCTGCTCTGTGCACCAGCAGCTCACTTTCAACCACGCCCCTTGTGGTTGCCAGTCTTCTGCTCAGATACCAACTCCTCTTGCTCTCCACTATCATGTGGTACATACTTCTCAGATGGATTTTTTTCTTCTTCTCTCATTCAGTGTCTCTCTGTTTGTGTTTCATGTGCTCCCTCTCCCTGGATTTTGCTGTATTTAAAACCTAGCAATCTGTTTACTGTAGGATTACTGCTATTGTATGTTTCAAATTTGACAGCTGCTTCATTCAACTCCCCAGTGTGGAGGCTGCACGATAAGGCCGATATGGGTTTCTAATCTTCGGTGCCTAAATCCTTTCCAAATCTTCTGTTTTCTTTTTCCCTCCCATCATTCCTTGCTGTAAGATTAGAGTGTTTTCCACCATAGCTCTTGGCTTTTGGTGCGGAGCTGCTGGAACTCTGGTAGGACTGCTAATGACGGGAACTGCTCATTCCACAGCCGTTGTATCTGATGGAAAGGTTCCCGTATAAAGTCAGCCAATCTAACAACCTCCACCACCATGTTTCTCTATGTGTGTGTGTGTTGTACACACTGCCAACGTCGCAAAAAAAAAAAAAAAAAAATTGGTTGACGGCTAAATAGCTCTCCTAAAGCAGGACTTTTGGTCTGGTTTTAAGGATAGTACAGCCTATTGACGAAACGCAAAAGAACTCTGAAGTGCTGACAAAGGAAAGTTTAATGTTCTTTATTGTGATCTGACTGCTCTCTGTGAGTGGAGCTACTCCTAAGAAGAAAAATCAGTCTTCATAGATAGCACCTGCTGATTAAGGCACTGCAGGAAAGCCTGCAGCTTGCTAGTTGGTACTCCTTACTGGAGGGCCTGTGTCACGTGATGCCAAATCGCCTGGCCAGTTTAACCTCATGCAAGCTGATGGTTTTTAATAGTGGAAAGACTTAGAAAACATCTAGCACACATTGTAATGAATTGTACTGTGTGTTTGCACTGAGAATTCCTGACAACGCTGGCTTTATTTCGTTAATCTTCAATAGTGTCTTTAAGATTGAAAATGATAGTTAATGAATAAAGGAAATCTCATGTGGTCAAAACCTTATCTCTATCGGTCATGAGTAGATATTGGTCTCTAATGATGCCAGTAATCTCCAATTCAACTAAAGTTAATAAGACTTTCACCATTTTCAGACCGTTTGGCCCTTTTCACATTGTGAGACTGGCACTGGCAACACATATTCTTTCATCAGTCTACACAATACCGCTGAATGGAAATATGCAAATAACATTTTTGCTCCTGTTTGCCTGAGAGCCTTCTGGTACCTGCCTGGTTTGCCTGGTTGTGTCTAATTGCTGCCTTCCAGGTATGCTCACACTGAGAGAGATTTGTCAACACATCCTGTTTGTGACCACTTCATCTGAGTCTTATTCAAACTACACAGAATGAACTTTTGCACAAAATAAAAATAAAGATGAATAAATACATGAATGAACAAATAAATACAGTAAACCCTTGTTTATCATAGGGGTTATGTTCTGGAAATAACCTGCAATAGACGAAATCCACGAAGTAAACAGCTTGATTTTTTACAATTATTTTACGGGTTTTAAGACTGTAAAACCCCTAACCACAGACTTTTATACACTTTTCTCACAGGCTTTAACATTTTCTCACAGTTAAACACTTTCAAAGTTCAAACTTCTTCCTCTGCCTTTCGGGTGTGACTGCAGGTGCCTTTTCCCCTGCAGTTCGCCGATCTGGATTCAGAGCACAATGACGTGTAAAAAAAAAAAAAAAAAAATCCGAAGCAGCGAATCTGCGAAAAGTGAACCACGTTATGGCGAGGGTTCACTGTAAATAAATAAAGAGTGACAGATGTTCCTAAACAAATGTCAGGTTGGTGATAATGTACGGAGCACATACAAACAGATGAACATGGCACCATGGGAACAATAGTCTATATTTCACTGGATGTATGGTCACTTCTGACATGTTTACATCATGGAATAAAATATTGTGCTTTTTAATCATATAAATGGATTGAGAGACAGTTCTGGATAACAGCTGTTTGTTTGCCCCATTAATATCCTCCAAGCTGTCAATCCTGGATGCAGCTCCTCTCA
Organism: Lagocephalus sceleratus; assembly: GCA_911728415.1. NCBI lineage: Eukaryota > Metazoa > Chordata > Actinopteri > Tetraodontiformes > Tetraodontidae > Lagocephalus > Lagocephalus sceleratus. Next base: position 2,614,509 of record CAJVRN010000149.1, read on the forward strand.
TTTCTAACTTGTGGTGTGACTGAATACAGGTGGAGGGCATACTGGGAATTACTGCTGTTGTCTGTGGAATGTCCTTGAAATGTGATTTTTTTTTAACTCATTTGTTGCGTTTTTCTTTCATATTTTTATTTATTAAACAGTAGAGACACAGGGAAGAAGGGGGGAGACATGCCTAAATAAAGTCAGATTCAAACCCATGTCATATGATATGAGAACTTTATCCCTTTAATAAGGAGGCAATTATAACCTGTGTTATGACCTTTTGGTGTCTTTGTTGCTCAATATAGCAACAATGCTTTGATTTGTATGATAATATTATTGCATATACTGAATATGAATCTTGGAATGTAGACTCATTTTGTGAATTCAACTGGGAAATAAAAGCAGAGCTTCCATAACGTAATAACAGAAATAATCTATGACCCAAATGTTTGGACAAATGTGCTGTATATGGAATCACACAAATAATAAATCTGATTTAAAAGTACATCTATATATTCAACTGTGCAGATGTTGGCAAATCCCCAAACGTTTTTGCAAAATAAGTTTTTAGAAGGAACTCCCATTTGCTCATACCTTACCCCCCCCCATCCGTGGATTTCAGTAATTTTGAGGCTGCATCGGTAAGAAGAAATGATCAACTTTATCAAATCAACCCTGCCACTTCCCTCAAAAGTCTTTATTGTACAATATGAAACAAATAAGGAATTTAAAAAAAATGATTGACTGAACCACTCAAGCAGTATTTATTTGGGAATATCTTTCATTCTAACAATTTCCTTAAATGTATTTGTTGCAATAGCAAAAAAAAAAAAAAGTGTGTAAATAACATGATAAAAAAATAACATTAAAGTTAAAGTTTAAAAGTTAAAGTTTATATTACATAAAAGTAACGATTGAACACTGCGAAACACCTAGCTGGAACATATGTTTTTGTTTTTCCAGATATTTGTAGCTGCAGAATTTAGGAGAGTTTCCAGTTATTTTTCAGAGCACTGCTGACAGCAGGTTGTTGTTACTGTGCAGTCTGCCAGCAATGTAGCACTGTTAGTAATTCAAGAAGACCAAAAATATATAACAGAAACTGCAGTTTTGGTGATACAAAATGTTTTCTCAGCAGGTCACCAATCAAATCCCACGACTAACTGTGAGAGCCAAATAGACTTCAGTTGGACAAAAGATGCGGTGCACTGATAAAAATAAAAGTTTAAAAGGTTTTTGAGTGAAAATGTGTAGTCCTGTAGTTCCAGAGCAAAACTTAAAAAGGAAATGTGAGAAATCCAAATATATAAAAAGTGATATCAGTGACTGTGTTCTTTTATAATGTATTCATGTTTCATGTTTGGAACATCTCCCGTCTCAATTTTATTATTAATTTAGCCCTTTCCTGTGGTTTATTCTTTAAATGATTTCCCATTCCTTCATTTACAGTTGCTTAAATGGTGTAGCTTAAACCTGAATATCACTTTTTATTCCAGTGGCACTTTCTCTGTCACTTTGCAATTAAAGCTTTAGCACTGACTGCTCATTGCTCCCACATTTCCGCTTTCAGCACACTCCATCACATATAGGGTCTGCCAATCTTACCAACACCTCCGCTGCCTGCCACCTTCCCCTCACTCCCTGCTCAGCCCTTCACTGCACCAGGCCATTTTCTCCCTGCAACATTTGTCTTTCCCCTGAAATGAAGAGGAAATGCCTCCCCGTGGGCTTACAAGTAGCCCATCATGAGGGCGGGCAGAGATTGATTTGTGCGATCCAGCTGTGCTGATTTACTCCCCACATCCACACGGGAGTGGGAGATTACATTTAGCTTTGGTAGGGAGAGTGTGGAAGAGACTGAAAAAAAATGAGAGGCAGGGGAAGAATTGGATGCCATTTAAAAGATGAATCCTTCTATTAGTGCTCATTGTCCCTGAACCCACCTTTCATTACCCAGACTAATTGTACCACAAGTGCTGTGTTTGATAGACGCCCCTTTTTTAATTGCCTGGTTGGGCGGTCTCTCTAGAATCTGAGTGTTGTATGCCAAGTTGTCATCAGGTTTTACATATTTTGTTGTAATAACATAAATCAGGTTGGGATTAGACACCTGCAGAAGACAATGGAACCTTTGAAGAGCCTAAACTCCTGAAACAAGTTCTGGATTCTTCTGCCAGATGTATGTTGCACATTGCTTTTTTATTTCTAAATGTAACCTCTAATATTAGATAAGATTCATCTTCACAACTGCAAACAAGGAAGTGATGTCAGTCATGTTTAGCCTAAGGATTTTTGTGGGAGACATTAGGATAAGTATATTTCTCAGACTTAACTGTTGTGATTCTGGCATTGCAAACTTCTGGAGGGAAGGACAGACATCAGGATTGTAGTTTATAGTAAAAAAGTATCATCATGTTCCAAGATAATCATCATGTTCCAAGATAATCAGGAAAAACTAATCAATTTAGACTGTGAATTGGTGGTCAATAAGGCTAAAACATGTATTGGATGACCATTCAGCCTGTGGACCAGAAACAATCTATAGGTCTTTTCTAAATATTGATTCCAGAATTACCCTCTTGAGATTGTCAGTAATCATCCAACAGGCATAGCTGCCTTAAATGTGCTTGGACTCATTTGTGGCCTACTGGCTCCATCCCAGTCATTAGCCTCACATTGAAAGTTGGGATTGATCATGGACCAAAAATAACAATCACTTCAGCAATCAGGATCATATAATGGGTAATCTATTACAGCCTGACAGATCATTAACAAAGTAACAGTCTCCATCTATCCATCTATCCACCCATCATCTTCCAGTTGCGGGGGCATAAACCCAAGCAGAGAAGCCCAGACTGCCCTTGCCACTCGGCTACTTTGTCTAGCTCTCCCAGGTGGCAGAGATTGTCCATCTAGCACGTCTTCCATGGGGTCTTCTTCAGGTGGGATATGCCCAAAAACATCAGGGAGACATCCAGGAGGCATACTGCTCAGATGCCCAGGTAACCTCTTCTGGCTCTTTTGAATAGGGAGAAGTATCTCTGAGCTCCTCCCAGATGGCTGAGCTTCTCATCCTATTTGTAAAAGAGAGCACAGACATGTTTTGACAAACTGGTTCTGGAGCCTGAGCCATGCGTCCAATTGATTCCAACTATTTGTAGTTTGAACCTTTCAACTTTGCACATCAACTCATGGTACTTTTCCTTTCCCTGCCTGTAAGTGACATTCCACATCTGGAAGGCTACCTTCTGTAACAGAGAATCAGCCCATCAGGGTCTCCAGCTATGACAGCTGGCCAGCTCACACTACTCGAATCCCCTTGGAGACCCACATTTTTTTTTTTTGGCCAGGGCCTGGCCAGGCCTGATCATGAGGCACTCGTCATTGTGCCCCACCTCAGGCCTTTCTCCAGAGCAGGAAATAATGACCGGTGTGTTGTAAAAATGACTTGTTATATGCTGTTGACTGTTGAATTTGTTGTAGGTGGCACCTTACATTTAATAATAGTGTTGAAATATTAGTTACAATATGAATTAATAAAATCAGTGTTTTACTATATTGTAGCATGTTGGGGAGGGTCAGTGTGGGAGTTTCCCAGCATGCTTTGTGGCGGTGTGTATGTGGGTTCAGATTGGTGTTGACCCTGTTTTTGTTTGTTGTGAATTCTACCTTTTACAACTTTAGTGTTCTATTTATTGAGTTTTGATTGTTGTTGTATTTAATTACTGTTTTTAATTACTGTTTACACCTGGACACCACAAGCCAGATTGTATGTGTCATTGAAGACACACATAGAGACTGCAGAATATGCTGAAAATAATCATTGTTTGAGTTCTTCTGCAAGCAAGAACCCTTGCTTGCTACATTGGTGTCAGAAGTGGGATTGTGTATGATGGAAGTGACCCTTAAGGAAGTGGAAGATTGCTGCGGAAGATTGAGTGCTATGCAAGGAACATGTCTGAAACTGTCCACTGGGAGATGCTGTGGGATAGAGACCACTGATGTCCCTGATGGAGCAAGCGTCCACTGGCCAGCAATGGATCGCAGCCTGGGAAACCAGCGAAGGGTGACCAGCGATAGACCCCTCCTACAGACGACGCCCCCACGAACAGCCGGGACAGGAGATGGAAACACTACCGTTTCCCTCCCACAACCAGCATTGCCGCCTGAGAGTCCCCGATGGAGTACCATGAAACTCCCACGTTATAACGGGGAAGAGCCTCCAGAGACTTACTTCAAGTCCAACTGGCATCCCAGCTCAATGCCTGGTCAGTGGAAGACAGCAGTCCAAATCGCCCTTGCGTTGGAAGGCAAAACCCTGCAGCTTCTCACAGACCTCCAGCCTGAAGAGAGATTGAACTGGCAAGCCATAGAAAGAGCACTGAAACATCGTTTTGGCCGCCATGCTCATGCCATGCTCACGACACCCGAGACAAGCTTGTCAGCCGAAGGAGAGAAAAGGGAGAGAGTCTGGGTGTGTATGCTATGGATCTACGTTTTTATGCCAGGCATGGGTATCCTACCTTCCACGCTACAGTGCAGGACAAGCTGGCACTCCAAGCTTTTGTCCGAGGGCTTCAGCCAGAGCATCTTCGAGAACACATCTGCCTGCATGCACCGAAGACATTGACGGCTGCCTTAGCCAAATCAGAGCAGGTTGAACATGTGCTGTCCACAGGAAACCACTCCACCGACACAAGGTACAGAGTGTGTCAGGCTGTCTACGAGGGGAGTGATGATGAGGAGGTCATCTGCCAAGCCACCACCACACCCCTGAAACGACCCCAATGAGGAAGAAGGAGAACAGCCAGGCAGCCTATTGAAAGATGTTATCGGTGCGGAGAACCAGGTCACATCGTACACCACTGCCCCGCACCAGCCCCACGAAGCCCAGCTCCTCAGCTGCCTTTAAACTAGAGCTGGGTGGCGCAATGGGGGAACTGTCCCCCACAACTCATCCCCCCTCCTTTGCCAAGTCGCAGTGACGTCTGGGTCGCCTGGGCCGGACAAATGGACTGTACCTGGACTGTACTCTTAATGACACTCCATGCAGAGCCCCGGTGGATACAGGGTCCACCATTTTGCTGGTCTGCCTTGAACGCTACCTGGTACAGAGGGCCCGAGACTACGGGGTTGGAAACCCACTAAGCTTTGTATAGCCACAGTCACCAGTGAGCGTGCCAGAATGCGGGGCAAAGGATCTCTCCAGGTATGTGTTGCTAATCGCACAATTGATCACGAGTTCTGGCTGGCTGACATACAAGACCGCTGCAGGGAGCATCCACATCATCACTTCCACCCCAAGTGCCATCAGCCTAAACTAGGCAAGCTGTTGATGACCTGTACCGGAGAAGTTGCAAGGGCCTACAGGCGGACCAGACATGCAAGCTTCAGAAGCTACTAGAATGGTTCGCTGACATCTTTGCAGCCAGGGATGAGGACTGTACACACACAAGTCTGGTACAACATGAGATCAACACTGGTGATGCTCGCCCCATCCGTCTCCGCACCTGCCCCCTGCCGCTGGCCAAGCAGACTGCAGCTGAGAAAAAGATCAAGGAGATGGCACTTGCAGGCATCATCAACCCCTCCGATAGCCCTTTGGTATCTCCCGCCATCCTGGTAAGGAAAAAAGATGACACTTGGCGGTTCTGTGTTGACTATCGCCACCTTAACGATGTCACCCTCAAGGACCCCTATCCACTACCCTGTGTGGATGATGCCCTTGATTACATTGCGGGGTCCTGCTGGTTCAGCTCCCTTGATCTTCGCAGCGGCTATTAGCAGGTGGAGTTGTCACTGGATGCACGCCCAAAGACTGCCTTTTTGGCCATTGGCCAAGGGTTGTGGCAATTTAAAGTCATGCCCTTCAGCCTCTGCAACACCTCGGCCACCTTTGAGCGCCTGATGGAGAGGGTCCTGGCTGGAATTCCTGGAACTCGCTGTGTGGTCTACTTGGATGACCTCCTCTCCCATACTGCTGATTTCGAGAGTGCTGTGACCAACCTGGAGGTGGTCTTCCACGCCATTCGCCAGGCTGGGATGCGTCTCCATCCCAAGAAGTGTCACCTTTTCTGACGAGAGACATCCTTTTTGGGCCATGTCGTCAGTGCAGCAGGGGTGTCTACTGACCCCGCTAAGGTGGCGCTGTGAGAGACTGGCTTGTCCCCCACAATGTTGGACAACTGAGGAGTTTCCTGGGTCTGGCCTCCTACTATCGACGGTTCGTCAAGGACTTCGCCACCATTGCCAGCCCACTACATCGGCTGACCCAGAAAGGCCAAATCTGTCAGTGGAGTAAGGACTGTGCTGACGCCTTTGAGGAGCTCCGCTCAGCACTTGTTGGGGCCCCCGTACTGTCTTATCCAGACCCCCAACTACCACTCATTGTGGACACCGACACCAGCAATGTGGGGCTTGGGGCCGTGTTGTCCCAGGAGGCAGAGAATGGGGAGCAGGTCATCGCGTAGTACAGTCGCTCCCTCAACCGATCAGAGAGAAATGATTGTGTCACCCGTCGGGAATTGCTGGCTGTCATCTTTGGGCTCCGTCACTTCAGGCCATACTTTTATGGGAGAAGATTTCTCCTGCACACTGATCATGCCTCTCTCACGTGGCTCCTAAACTTTAAAGAGCCAGAGGGACAGCTCGCACGATGGCTAGAGACACTACAGGATTACGACTTTGAAATCCGTCACCGGTCTGGCCGTCTTCACGCCAACACAGATGCTTTGTCTCGACACCCTTGTGAAGCTGAACAGTGTCGGTACTGCCAGCGTGTGGAGGACCGGGAGACTGCAAACCCATTGGTGTCAGCCCTGCAGCTCATCGACTCTGATGAAGAGAGTGGGCCCCAGGTCTCAGCCCAAACAGCAACTGACAACCATGGTTTGGAAACCATCGACCTCTGACAGCTCCAGCTTGACCAGAGCCAAGATCCTGTCCTCTCTCGGGTCCAAGATTGGATAGAGACTGGCCAACGGCCAGCATGGAATATAGTGTCAGCACTGGACCCTGAGACCCTCTATTCTCAGTGGACCGGCCTCATCAACCGTGATGGCCTCCTCCATCATTGTTGGCAGACCCCTGGGGGCCACCAAGATATCTTCCAGCGCCTGGTCCCCTGCCAACTATGCCCCAGGGTCCTTCAACTTGTCTATGGCCCAGTGGGGGCAGGCCATTTTGGAGTAACCAAGACTCTAAACAGGCTCAGGTCACGATTCTACTGGCCAGGGTGTCGTCAGGATGTAGAGCTCTACGTCCATCGGTGTGACCTTTGCACTGTTCAGAAGGGACCAACTCGGCGCTCACACGCTCCCCTGCAGCAGTACCAGGTAGGGGCCCTGATGGAGTGTGTGGGCATAGACATTCGGGGCCCTTTGCTACCACTGACCAAGGGAACCGCTACGTCCTTGTGGCCATGGACTATTTTACCAAGTGGCCTGAGGCGTATGCCGTCCATGATCAGAATGCATCCATCACCACCACTGAGCACCTGGTCAATGAGATGTTCTGCCGTTTTGGCGTGCCGGAGGAGCTGCACATTGATCAGGGTGGCAACTTCAAAGCAAAAGTGTTCGTTGAGGTCTGCTGGAGGCTCGGCATCAAGAAGACCTGGACCACACCACTACACCCGTAGAGCGATGGACTGGTTGAATGCTTCAACCGCACCCTGGCCACCCAGCTTGCAATCCTGCTCAGCCACCAACAGCGAGACTGGGATTGGCACCTACCTTTGGTTCTGTGGGCAGCGGTTCAGGAGTCCAAGAAATGCACCCCAGCAGTACTCATGTTTGGGCATGAGCTCCGCACTCCAGTGGACTTGGTGCTCGGGCCTCCCCCTCAGCCAGAGTTGGAGGATGCACCCGGCCTTGACTACCTTTACAGTCTGCAGGAACGGCTCCAGCTGGTGCATGAGATGACCAGGGGGGCCCTCTCTGATGCGGGGCTGTGGCAAAAAAAGGGCTTATGATTCCCGTTGTAATGGACAGAAGTTTGCCCCTGGGGAGCAGGTATGGGTCTACAGCCCTGAGAGGAAGAAGGGCCTTTCTCCTAAGTTGATGGGCCAAAGGGTGGGACCTTGTACTATGCTCCAGAGACTGTCGGATGTGGTGTACCGGGTGCAGCTGATCAAAAGGAAACATGTGGTGGTGCTCCACCGTGACAGGCTTGCACCCTATCACCATTGGCCCAATCTGAGGGAGAGGTGGGGTCTGAGAACAAGCCCACTCCCTCACCCAACCCACCTCCTGAAACCACCAATAGGCTTTCTGAGGACACACAGCGACAGCGCCGGCTCCCTCACCACCTCAGGGACTTTGTCATGGGTTGCAGGGGACAGCTAACCACCTACTGTAGGTGTAGCGTGTTGGGGAGGGTCAGTGTGGGAGTTTCCCAGCATGCTTTGTGGCGGTGTGTATGTGGGTTCAGATTGGTGTTGACCCTGTTTTTGTTTGTTGTGAATTCTACCTTTTACAACTTTAGTGTTCTATTTATTGAGTTCTGATTGTTGTTGTATTTAATTACTGTTTTTAATTACTGTTTACACCTGGACACCACAAGCCAGGTTATGTGTGTCATTGAAGACGTCCCTGTATTCGTGTGTTTTCTGTGAGTGTTAAATAAAGTTGCCCTTTCTACAGTTGAACTGCAGGCTGACAGAAATCTGCATTTGAGTTCTTCCACAACAAAGTACCCCTACCACACTATTGTTACTAATTCAAAATTTAACAATAATTTAACAGGCCTAAGTCTGATTGTCCAGTTTGTCTCTGCTGAAGACTGAATGCTTTGTTTCATGGATGATTTCACCGCTGGAGTAACTTTTATTGGAAGTGTGCCAGCGATTAAGCAGCAGTCTGCCAAAGGTTGTATCATTCTGACCCATTTCTAATAATCTTCTCAAACATTATGGCCATTAGATAGTGGTTGGAATGCAGTGCTGCAATAATGACCCTTCATGTAGATAATATCCACATACTGCACAATTGGGAATGGTGTGAATTTAGTTTTGAGTTTTGTCTTCTCTTCCTGCTTTACATTGAACTATATAGAGCCAGATATTGCCACATGACCACAGAAGCTTTTTTACAATGAAATTTTATTTTAGCACACAAATAGTGTACATCAAGCCAAGTCCAAGCCAAGTATTTAAACTTTGACAACATGTTTTCAGCAATCAGTCAATCATTTCTTAACTATTCTTTAACCCTTGCTGAGTAGATATATTTCCTAGCCTCTGCATGGTTGAGTATTACAGCCTAAATACCTTTACTTCAGGAAGAAATAGGTTTGCCCTGTACATTCAGACTGAAATTACTTTCATGTGCTTTTTTGAGGAACATAGAGTTTTGTCTTTGGCTCAGGGACCATTGATTAGATGGCAAAAGGAACAAATGTCTTGCTGGCGCTTGTTGTATGCACTCTGCACCAGACAAACACTGCCAGCATCCTTAGGCTAGTAGTTGGCTGTAACTCTGCTCTGTCCCCTGTTCAAGGTTTACTGCCAAGGTCTGACAGTAAGAAAATACATCAAACTGTGTGCACAGGACTTTGACTGAGAGGGGATGATGGGGAACATTAATAATTCTTAGGAAAAACTAGCCCTGACCTGAAATATAAAGTGATCATTCCAGGGTTAATTCAGGAATAGATTTATATGTACATGCATTGACGTGAAATAAATGCACGTGTATAGATAGTCATAATAACCACACTAAGAGCAAATACTTCAAAAAACCATACCCACCAAAATCCAGAAAAGTTAAAGGTCACATTTAAAGGGCTAATAAAAATCAATATACTATAGGCGAGCACAGAGTGAGTACTGTCCCAGTAAGTAAATATTATTTGTATGGTCATTTAAACACAGCAAATTTAATTTTGCCAACCATGTTCTGCTACTCAGAGCAATTTTCTAAATTCCATGCTACACTGCACAGGGCAAATGAAGAAATGGAAGATGGCACAAAGATGTTGAAAAACATTTCCACAAATGTTCATACTAGTTTCAAAGTGAGATGCAAACAGGTCAGCGGTCAAGTATGGTTTATATAGCACTCAAATATAGAGTATAAAATCAGAAAATGAGAGGAAAGTCCTATCATTTAATAACTTCATGGAGTTAAAAACAAATAGTAGTGATTAATTAACATTTTATAATCACACAAATTTGAACGTCAATTAAAGCTCCTGAAATTATGGTGGCATTTCAGAATAGTTTTATTCTCCTCTGTCAACATATCTTTAAATCATGCCTTTAAAATGGTTTTGTAGGCATGTTTGAAAGGTGTCTATTTCTGACAATTAATTTGTCTTCTGCTCTCTGCAGTTAAAATAGAAGCAGTTAATTGAAATCAGTCAAATTATTGAAGTATTTTACCATCTTCTGTAATTATTCCAGCATGTGACAATTCACTCAGATTGCATAAAATCCAGTGGTTAAAGTTTTTTTTTTTTTTTTTTTTTTTTTTTTTTTTTTTTGTCTTTATAGCAGCCTGAAGAATTGGTTACCCTTTTATTTGCACCACCAGTATACATCAACAGCGCTGGAGTCTGTTTTTGAGCTTTGTTAATCATGGTTTCTTTAACATGAATAGATTCATTAGAAGGCAGTAAATATTTTGATTTTGGGTTATGGGCTCATATCTACACTCTCCCATTTCCTTGACACTTAATGGACTTCTTGACATGTGGTGCAGGCTGCTTAGCTGCTCTTTAATCTTCTTCTGCCTCCCCCAGTTTATGGGGTAAGGAAAATCAAATAAACAAGATAGTAATCTTCCTAAATTAGAGCACCAACCTCTCTTCCAAGCACTAAGCACTGCATTATCTATCACATGTTAGCCGCTCTTCCATGCCTGCTATTTATTTATATCCCTATCTTTTTAATTAAAAAAAAAATCTTTGATTGCAGATGTTTGTTGTTACTCTGAAGGTCTCCGAAAGAGTGTGCATGACTGTTATTTTCCCTTTTTTAGTTATCCTACAGATACTCTCTCTCTCCCTTTATATATATATATATATATATATATATAATTTAATATACATATTTTTCATATTAGTGTGTGTGGTGTGTGTGTGTGAGGTGTGTGTGTGGGGTTATATAGTATGCTTGGATGCACTGGTACGCATCATGTTTCGGTTGTCAACATCAGACACCCTCACCTAGGCGAGGATGATCAGGCCCCGACTTCCGTACCAGTAGCAGCCCACAGATCAGCCCTCTTTATCCAAAGCCACCTCGTGGCTTTTTCTGCGGCTTCACTTACAGCCCTGATGGCTCTCTTCTTGGCTGCCCAAGTAACATCCAGCTGGCCAAGAACTTTACAGAGTGAACAAATGGCAAAGCCTCTGCATCCCACTTGTATGAACTCGTAGAAAGTTCTCTATTCTCCACCCCAGCACTCCACTCATTCCGTGTTTATTGCCCGTTTCCGATGTCCGTGGCTTCTCTCCAGCCTTGCTAAACGAGATTACCTTTGGGACATGATGGTGTTTGCAGGTGTTAATGGCTAAGGTTTTGCTCTCAGCATTTCCTTTGAGCACCTGGTCACCAGGTCAGCCAGGGCTTTAGGGCAGCTGCTGAAGAGATGTTCTAAGAAGCCTCTTCCGGAGCAGAGGTGACTCAGTCTTCCCGCAGGCACAGAGGTTGGCTGAGCTCAGTAAGACATCTTATACTGCCTGCACAAGGAACTGGACTCAAAGGAAATTGGCCCGTGTGGTTTTAGCCCAGGTTACCATCTGCTGCAGTGTGTTCTCCCATCGTGTGCATGCTCCCTGCTGCTGGAGTCCCACAGCCCCATTCAATTGCTCCTCCTCCTCACCTGCTTGGACCTCATCTAGCTGGTGTCTCTCCTTCCCTCTGACCTTGCTGACCTGGATCCCTCGAAAGTAGCCCAACCCTGCTCTCCCTGTCCTTTGAACACAAGCCATCACCTTCTGGCTTAGGTGTGACTCAGGCTCCTTCACTGCTCTCTCTGCCTTCCACTTCCTTTCTGTACGAACTTCAATGGTCACACCTTACAGTCCCAAGAATCCCTTTACTGAAAGGCTTCTCTTGTGCGTGCCACCTTGAACTCTTCTATGTTACCTTGCAGGTAACCTTTAGAGGTTACCTGCAAGGTGTTGTGTCCCATACAGGGCAGTGCTAATAAGGCTGTACGGAAGGCCAAACAACTTCTGAATAAAGTGACTTATCTTCCTTTCAAGGGATTCCACCATTGTATAGGAACTGCATAGATTCCCATGGGCCATAGAATTCTGGGCAGAATTGAATGCTGGTACATCCAGGCTGTAAATCCGCCAGGAAGGCTGGATTTGTCCACCAGATCACATCAGGATCATGTCAGGGTCACAATCATCTGGCATGATCCTGATCCTGATATTGCTATAATAATTCAAGATCAGGTCAATGATATTTCTGGGCACGTAGTGCAGATGTAGAGCAAACTCAACCAGATTGTGTAGCCATTAGTCAAGTCCAGCCACAAAACAGTGAGGTCACCTCTGTTGTCATGGGCTTTTCTCACTCTTGTGAATACCCCAGTGTGGCAGCAGGCAGCCGTGAGCTCCAAAAATCTCATCCTTCTGGACTTAGGCATCGATGTATTCGTTGTGGAGGAGGAAGAGCCATAGAGGCCAAGATCTACCACAGCAGACAAGACCCTGTTCAAGGATGCCCTGGAGACAGCCCAGCTTATAGTAGCAGGATGTAAAACAGCATAAATGGAGAGGTTTAACCAAGTAGCTGGGATTGTGCATGGAAACATCTGCAGCCAGCACAGATTAGAAGTGCCCAAATACTGATGGGACACACCACCAAAGGTGGTTGAAAATAACAGGGCTAAGGTCCTATGGAAGAAACATCAGAAGAGGGTAGTAATAGTAAATATGGCAGTACCAGTGGACAGCAACATCAGGAACAAGGAACATGAGAAGATAGTGAAATATGAAGGTTTGATGGAACAAGAGTGTGATAGGAGCATTGCGGGCTGTGACGCCAAACTGGGAGAGTGGCTCCAACAGATTTAAGGATCAACAATCCAGAAGAGTCTGAATCCAGAGCGAACAGTGAAGATACTGAGCAGAATCCTCAAAATCCAAGGTCTCTGGTATGAGGACCTGAGCTTGAAGAAAACAATACCACCCCCCTCAGGGGTGTGAGGGACATTTTTATATATATATCTTCTCTATGTGTGAGTGGATATTCCTGTTATTTTTGCCTCACCTTAAGTGCAAATACATCCCAGCTGAGGAGGCATTCCAGGCTGTTGATTTCAGTGGCTCTCGGGACTGGCTACAATAATTTGCGTTTGTTCTTAGGTGTGTTGTACAGGTGGCTGGTGAGGAGAGGAAGTCTGGGGAATTTGGTTAATTAGGCAGAGTAAACACCAAATAAGTGGATCCTGGTGGGAGCACAAAAGCAACAGAGCATGGCCATACCCTGCATGTATAGCATTTATGTATGTTTTTCTTTTTATTACATTGAAATATCTTTATTTAGATATTTTTTCTAGTATTAAATATGATTGCTTTAACTTTTCTGACGATGTGACAGAAGGAGGTAAACAGCTATGAAATAAATGATCGTATTGATAGAGGTGGAATTTGCGGTGGCAAATGATCTAATGTGAAGTTCTCAAAGTGTAATTTCATCTGGATTATAACATGACATCACACACCCTCTCTGTATGTTGATCTCTAGCTCTTTGTATACAAGTTGGTCTGGCTGTGTGTTCATGTATGATCGTGTGAATCTCTGCCTCTTTCCTCCACTCATAACTCTCTTGGCCCTCCTTTCCTATGAAAGGCCACCACCAGTTGGCATATGTTTGAAGCAAAATGCTGGAGAGTGTAATGTAATGAAGATTGTATTTGCAGGAAAGCTACTTCCTACTAACACATTGTAAATGCATTACTATCTAAACTATCTGATAACATCATTAGCAGGGAATGGACACTGCTAATAGTGACACAATAAATCAGGGGTACAATGATTCATTTACAGAAAAAAACATAATCTAAAACTCAGAAGAAGTCTTGCTTGTGGCATTATAACATTATAAGTTACTAAATGAGTACTTGACATTCCAAAAAATGGTGATGTGTTCGCACTTTGATCTTTGATCACAGACAAGGCGAGGGAGTAATGTGAGAGCTGAGATTAGAGGTAGAGGGAGTTGTGGCTGATGAGGCAGACTGTTTTGGTATATAGATAGTACAGAACATTGAACTTAGCAGTAAAAAAAAATCACTTATTACTCCTTTAAATCACCTTTCTCCTTTCCCTATCCTGATGCTTGGTTTGAACTTCAGTATGTTGCCTTTACCACATCAACAAGCCTAAACAAATGGAGTTGTAGCCATGTGATGGGCTGATTAACTATCTGTGTTAACAAGCAATTGAATAGTTGTATCTAAGGTGGTCAGTTAGTGTAGCTCCACCATGGTGATCTCCATGTCTGAGAAATTCTAATGAATTAAAAATAGAGTTCTATTTTCACAAGATATGGAAACTGTTCCTGAAAAGCATCACAACCAGCACATTCATGTAATTATGAATCTGTTTTTACTTCTCCTGCAGAGGCACTGTGGACCGGCTCAGCAACTTCTATGAAGCCATTTTGTAAACAAAGTCTGAAGGAAAGGGCGGATAAACTGCTTTCCCTGTTGGATTGGGGCGATGGTTGGGCCGTGGACGTTTTAGACAGCATGCTGTCGTTTCTAGGCATGGACGAGGGCGGGTTCCTTTTCCCGTACATTTTCCTGCGCCATCTTCCACATCCAGTCCTTGTGGCCTTTGCGAACCCCCGGAGTTTGGCTGCAGGTGATTTTCATGCTTTGGATGATGAAGCAGATCATGTGCTGCTGGCAGAAGACGTGGACCAGGTGATGGTGGCTGGAGTTTCCTCCCGGAGGAGGAAGACTCACCTGTGTTTTTTCCACCAGCGTTTTGGTCACAAGGCCTGGCGCTGCATTCCTCCATGTGGGTTCGAAACACCAAGGCCAGCGCTCAGTAGGAGCTGAGGGTGCTGGAGAACAAGAGAAGCTGCTGTTTGTGAAGGACTCTCTGTCTGGCTGGCGGTACCTGGTGGATTCTGGCTCCTAGAAGAGCCTCCTCCCTCCAGGCGGTGCAAACCTGTCACCCTTGGGTGTGGGCGCCCAGCTGACTGCCGCTAATGGGGTCCTTCATTGAGCCATTTGGTACAAGGTCGGTGACTTTTGTTTTTCTGGACACAGTTTCACATGGGACTTTGTGTTGGCCTCCATCACTGTTCCCATTATCAGGGCAGATTTTCTGTGTTCACATGGTCTGCTAGTGGATGTTGCTACCTGCCATTTAATTGATGCTGTGTCCTTTGCCACCTTTCCATGTCTGACTGGGGGACCTGGGCTGCTGGCCACATGCCAGTTTTGCTGCAGCAGGTAACGTTTTTCAACGGTTGCTGGCTGATTTTCTGTTGCTGACTACGCCCACATTTTTTGCAGTGGTCACGAAGCACGGGGTGGAGCACTTTATAGCTACCACAGGTCTGCCCGTTTTGGCACGTGCACGGCGGCTCAACGCTGTGAAGCTGGCAACAGCTAAGGAGGAATTCCCCACAATGGAGCGTTTGGGGATTGTGCGGCCCTCTAACAGCCCATGTGCCTCACCGCTCCACATGGTGCCCAAGGTGGATGGCACTTGGCGGCCGTGCTGAGATTTTTGTCATCTTAACAACATCACAGCTCACGACCGTTACCCCATTCTGCACATACAGGATTTTTCCATTCGCCTGGCAGGCACTACTATTTTCTCAAAGGTGGACCTGGTGACCTCCGCTTTGTGTTTGTCTACTTGGACATTTTGGTAGCAGATGAGCACCATTAGCAGATGAGCACCTTCGGCAGGGTTTTCAGTGCCTGGCAGATCATGGCCTGATCGTAAACCCGGCAAAGTGCCAGTTTGGTCTGCTGGTTTCTTGGGCCACTGCATTTCTTACCTCGGTGCAGTTCCCTTGCCGTCTAAGGTGCAGGCAGTGGTTTTCTCGTCCGGTATCCATAAAGGCCCTGCAGGAGTTCTTGGGGATGGTGAATTTTTATCACCATTTTCTCCCCAGGGCAGCCCGCCTCCTGCAGCCACTGCTGGCCCGTTCTGGCTCCAGCCCCAGTGTTCCACTGTATTCCGCAGTCGTTTGTACTGGCGGAATTGGAAACAGCCCATTTTGTTTTTGTGCGGCACGATGCCGACCGGTCACCCCTTTGCCCTCTGTACGATGGCCCATTCCAGGTACTCAAGACGGGGGAGAAGAGTTTCATGATTGATATGGTTGGTCAGATGGAGCAAGTAATGTTAGATAGACTGAAGCCAGCACATTTGTTGGCTGGAGAGGATGTGTTGCCAGGTCAGGCCCCCCGTCAGGGCTATCCTCCTTCCAAGATCCAGGATGATTTCCATTCTAATTCCCAGACATGGACTTGGTCTCTCCTGCCTGTGGCCCGTCTGCGGTTCCAGAAGAGAGACGCTGCAGCCGTTATGGCAGGTTGATTAAACCCCCTGTCAGGGACTGAGTTTTTATTTGTTCTATTGTTTCCCTTCTGGGTGTTCAGGGGGGGCTGTGTGGCAGACACTTAGGGGCGTGCCTCACACCCAGGTGTATAATGGGTTGAGGGGCTTGGTTAGCCCAGTTGTATTTAATGGTCTGTTTCCTTTTCAGTCTGTTGGTGGTTGCAAATAAAGAAGTTAAAACCACCTTCTCTGCCCGAGTCATTCCTCGTCCTGCCACAACATAAATATCAATAAATGGGAAATGCAGTGACAAAAGATCTGTCTGATTTGGGATCTGCCGGATGACAGATGCATACATCACAATACACAAATATTACAAACTATTCAAGAAACATTCAGTCCCGCACAACAGAATATTTCCTATTTTCTAGCTCTGCTTTGGCATATTTAAATATGGTGTGTATCAAAAACTAAAAAACATACCCCAGAAACTCATTATCTGTCTATCAGCTGTGTGAGAGTTCAGAACTTAACAAGAGGCCTTCTTCTGGCAGACAGTTAAATTGTAACACAGTGGTCCAACAACTGACTTCAAGTTTTTCAGAATGATACTTATCCAAGTTAGACCATTTTAAACCAACCCTGTAGGCATGTTTGGAAAGAACATATGGCCCATGTCTTTTCAGAGAAAATGACCCTGACCCTAACCCTAACCCATACTCTGCATGTCTGGCATGCCTAAAATCTCCATCAGTATGTCCATGGTTTCCTGTATACACTATACAGTTGCACTGTGGGAAGGTGTTGTATTTAAATTACAGTGGCCAATATGTTATCTTCTACTGAAATAGGCCCTGTTATGTATTCCTTAGATGCATGAGTTTATTGTATCTATAACAAGACTGTGCTTGTTTCAAAATGTCTACATGTATTTGAAAGATCCTATCATCAAACCTCATGCGATCTTCATCCAGGGTACAATAAAAGCCCAGCCTCAAATTATAAACTGACTGTAGGAGAAGTCAGATGGATTCGTGTTTTTGCAAACAGTAGATTATTCATAGGGTATACTTTGTGCTGTTTTGAATTCATGTCATCAAAGACCAATAAATATTTTCACAATTTTTCAAATATGTTTCCATAAATTCACGCTTTTTTCATTCATGTGATTTTCACATGTACCATTTCCTTTTAATTTTCTTTTATTTAATGTGTTTATTCAACCATCATTGTATTGACAAAATTTAGATGAACACTAACATTTTTTTTAATCTCCTTAACAATCAATCATCACACAATGGCAATTGTTAACACATTAACAATAATGGTCAATGGTTCAGACCGGATGATAAGCACCATCTTATCAGGTGCCAGAGGTGAAGCTGACCCTTTCCTGTCTCCTTATCAAGACCACAGTAAATGTGCCTACTGGGCTGTGAAATGAAAATCACTGATGGTGCTTCTCTCTATGTCAAAGAACAGCCTTCCTTTTCTCCTGTGTGTCAAATTCTGAGGCGTAATGAAAGCCATAAAATATGACAATTCTGCTCTCCCGTCCAGGTAAAACTAAATGCGGGCGCACACACAAGTGAGTGTGTTTTCTCTGTGGTATATATAGACAGTGATGCATTAGCTCATATCACTGCAGTAATGAGGGCCTTGGTCTCCACTGAGGTGACAAAGTGACCCAAATTAACAGATGTGTAGGAGAAGGAGTTTGTGTTTGTATGTGTGTGTGTGTGTGTGTATTTTTGTGTGTCAAGGATGCAATATATTTCATTATAACAATTAAATTAACTTTCACCTTATAGATTGAAATATGACTTAAATGCACCTGTCTGCTACAACATTTGTGGGTTAATAAATATAGGCTTAATGTTGCATTAATGCATATGGAACACACATGTGTATACAGATAAATGTTACTGATTGGAAAGAAACAAGCCAATGTTGCCCATTTTAAAATGAAAGTGGCTCCATCATTCTGCATTAGTAAACTGACCCAACTGCAGTTATTCCAGAAATGTCTTCAAAATCAGTGTTTACAAATGTTGCAGAGATGTGATGTCTTATTCTTTTCTGGCAGACTTAAGTAAGTGGCTGACTTCCAGTATAATGGATCAGGGTTGATGAGTGTAACATGGCCTAGGGTGAGCTCTGACTATGTGCTTAACCTGCTACGATTTGACTACTTGAGAAGGAAATGTTGCTGTGGAGATGACCGGCTCTGTAAACCATGCTGGAGTTTTATATAGATTAGACATACATGGCCACAGTTAGCAGAACCAAAGCATTTATTGGCGTTTTGAAAGAGGATTAGAAAGTGAATCCTCTTGCTCAGTTTCTGGTCAAGGATTTCACAGGGAAATTATTCTTCATTCATTTTCAGCAATGCAATATTGTTCTGGGGATGCGTAACATGCAAGCAGGCTTATAAATGGATTACACTCCACCAACATTTATTTCACAGTAGACACAGAAAATGTTATTGCTTCGGTAATGTGTGGTTATCAGCCTTAAATGTACGTCCTGTGTCCAAATCTTTGTGTCTCTGCAGCTGTGGTGATCAGTGAAACTCATTAGACCTATTGTCTCATTTTGACAAGCCCTCATTTGCAGTGTGTTAATATCAGGTTTGCAGAAAACTGAAAAGCAGGATACAGAAAATGTGATAACACACACACACGCACATCCTTGTACTTCTATCTTTGTGAGGATTTTCATAGACATATGGATTCTAACTCTAATCCACAGCTCCTAACCCTAATATCACTAATAACCACTTAACCCTTACTCTAAACCCAATTCTAAAATCAATTTTAAAATGTCCTAACCATCAAAACGTTCTATAAAGTTGTGAAGATAGGCCAAAACAAGTTCAGTATTTATCTAAAGGCTTTTCATCGCCATAATATTTCCATTCCAGTAAAGTTAAACTCAGAAGGCAGGAGAATCTGTCTGTCAGCAAGAAAACCCAATTTACATCCTTTATTGCTGGTATTTGGTCCTGTGTGAGGTTGATAAATCCTGAACACAGAGTTACATTACATCATTTTTACTGAAATGTCCACCTTACAATAGTTAAAAAATTAGACCATAATTATATTGTAGGTTACGACAATTGATTGGATAATCAGGAAAGTTTTCGTTGTATTTCCCTATTTCTATTTTTTCTGATTTTGTTGGCAGCTCACAAAAACAAAAAAAAAAATTGTAGCTTGCTTCACAGAAATATGCAACTTGTTATAAAATCATAAACTATGCACAAATGTGTGATCAACAGGGTTCTGATTACTGTCATACTCACTGATTGCTGTGATCAGGTTGTTTTCATAATCACATGAATTTCTGCTGCATTCATGCACTCCCTCCGCATTATTCCACAACATTGTAGAGACACAGCGCTTCATCTGCTTCAATTTGATCTTCCTTCTTGTATATCTCATTGACACATACTACATTGTTTGACGATGTTACTGGCTATTCTGCTGGCAATTCCATGTCACATGTAAAAAAAGAAACTTCAGTAAGGAAGGTGTGATTATAATATATGAACGATGCAAGCAAAATGAAAGAAATTTAATTTATTGAGTTATCATTTCTATCTGATAATAATAATAATAATAATAATAATAATAATAATAATAATAAGAAGAAGAAGAAGAAGAAGAAGAAGGCAAACCCCAGATGACCCAGAAGAAGTCAGGATATATCAGTCTATTTTCTGTTTATCTTTAGTTGTTGTATGAGTTTGCCTGTCTTATTTTAGTAATTTTCTGTTGAGTTTAATTATTTCAATTCCCATGTCTTGTCATGTCTTGTCATGTCTTGCTGTTTTTATTTTATTTTTTATCCGGTCTGTTTGGGCTTTGAGGCGGCACATTCTTGTAGTTGTTAGAACTGTCGCCTCAAAGCAAGAAGGCCTGAGGTAGGTTGGGATAGAGGCTGGATCTCTTCAGGTGATCCAGCTTCTTCCCACAGTTCAAAGACATGCGCAATTGGGGAATAGGCTAATTATTCTCTCTAAATTGTCCATAGATGTGAGTGTGAATGGTTGTTTGTCTTTGTGTGTGTCAGTCCTGCGACTCACAGTGTCCAGTCCAGGGTGTACCCCGCCTTCACCCAATGTCAGCTGGGATGGGCTACAGTCCCTCTGCAACCTCTGTGGAGGACTAAATAGTAGAAGATGGATGGTTGCAGGTTTGGCCTTTGTCTTTCCTGTGGGTTACATTTCCTGACACACCTACTCTATCACCTAATTATTTAGGTAGTAGTTTTCCACCTGTACCGAAATATTTTTTCCCATATTTCCAGCAGTGTTCTCTTTACTTGGTATCTTGTGTTTCATTGTTTTTGGGGTCATAAAATGTGTCTGTTTGGAATTGTTTGGCCCAACTCAGGCAATTGGAAATGTACCAACCTGGACAATCTTAGTTCTAGTCCTCAGGCTCTGCCTCCTCTAGGGTAGTCATGTCAGTGGGATTGAGGAGCAGTGTTGGTGGAGTACTCTCCCTCCTGAGGAACCAGATTGTTTCTTCAAGGCCAAACTCAAAGGTAGTTCTCATCCATGACCTCACCAAACCTCTCCAAGACTCATTATTTTTCTGTTGTGTGTAAAGAAGGAGCTGAGCTGAAAGATGAAACTGTCAATTTCTGAATGCTTTCTCAATTTTCATTTTCTACACCCTCAAACCTAAGACTGCATCACATTCCCATCAGCTACATGCAGTCAGTTAACAGCCGTCTCTATAGACTCAAGACACAATACAAACTGTGCAGATACCAATGACAGAAGTGCATTCATTATGCAACTACATAAACCCATCAGTGATTGGATGCAAGGAAGATCCAAGGGTAAGATGGAGTGTGGGTCCCCACTGTAATCTCCCTCAGAATGGCAGCAGTGACAGAATGAGTTTTCTCTCCACTGCATAGTGAGAAGGCTCTTTGAGTCTTTTTGATTTTCACTCTTTCCAGATGATGTGTGGGGAAAGACTGTTCCCTTTTGTGTGTAGCCAGAGGACTTAAAAGTAAAGTTGGATTTGGATGTGTTTGGCTTCAGTGAGACAGACTGAGAGAAAAGAGGGATGAGATCTCAATGCATGAACAGGATGTGTTTTTCTATGATACAACAAAAATGATATTTGAGAAGTGTGTTGAAAATAGTAAACGTGCCAGACATCGCTTTCCAAAAACATCCAGTAACTTTTTTTTTAATTATCTTTTTTATATATATTAAAACTCAAGTAAAATGTATTCTTCAATATAACTTCATTTTCAGAATTCCTGGATGTAATCGTGGCTGGTTACTAAATTAATCTTTCAGCAATGCCAAAACCACAGACTAAATTGAATCAAAAAAGTGTGCAAAATCTACAAAACTCTGAGGCCCCTCTACAAACTGCTTTACTTGCGAATGGTCAATACCAAACCCTCATCAACCTTCATTGGCTTCAAGTCCCATATCACTTGTAAAATCCTTCTGCTCAGAAGTAAATGGCTGGGAGACACGGGAGGGGGGAAGACAGAACAAGAAGTAGGCAGACTTATACATCACATATGCAAATAATCTCCCACCTACCACCATGTGACACCCAATTGACCAGTATTCTTCTTCTTTGAGCAATTCTCCTGAGAGGAGACGGGTTCCTTTACACTAGACAAACACCAAGCCAAAGCCACTTGGATCAGTAATGTAGGAAACATCTCAGTGGCTCAAATCAGACAGCTGACATAAATTACATATATGATGTAATTTTAGTGGTGCTATTGGCTTAAGACTGTGTTGGATTCAAATGAAATATGACCAGAAGGAGAAAACAAGGACAAACATTTATAATAGTGATGATTGTCTGTATAATATATTTAGTGGAAAAAAGTAAATCTTCACAAATGTCACAAGTGGTTCCACAGAGTTTGTCTTACAGTTTTTCTCCAGTGGTTTGTATCATTTCTTGAAACAAAAATTACATTCTCAAAACTCTAAGATTTGAGAATGTTCTCCTTACAATTTAGCAGAACACCATAGCAGAACACCACAACTCATTCACAAAATAGGATTGAGGAAAGGAAAATAAGGTGGTAGGACCATTCTTGGAGTAGTAATGAACCAGGCCCTGATGAGCAGGACATTCACATCCTCCCACACAATGACATAGTTTGGTAGGTGAGGTCCTATGAGACCTCTCTCTTTTTCAGGGATCAAATCAGAATAAAAGTGGTCCAGGAAAATGAGCTTCTGTATATTGTATGGGTCAAGACTTGGCCACATGATTCACAGAAATGGCAGCAGACATACTCATATTGCCCCCATGCTGGCCTGGGACATCCACCATGGCCGGGTGGCCAATAATATTATCACCACTTCTTCAACCCTTAGCTATGCTTCATCCACAAACTTGAGGATGTGAGGGGGCTTGTTTCCCTGTAATGCTATTATTCCCTACAGTAGAGTGAAGCAAAAAAGAAAATAATCAAATCAGTCAAAAAGAGTTATTAATTAGAGTAAAAGAAACTGACATAAAAATCTTCTATGTATGAGAACTTGTATTCTCCTCCACAACTTCAATATACTACTGGTCACTATTCTAGTGGTTCCAGACCTGGGGTAGTTATACTCCTAAGGATAAGTCTACACAGAGGTTCTTGGTGGTATTATAGAGATAGGGAGGGGGAAATCATCAATAACTAGACTTACTGAAAGTATTAGATAGATCTGCTTGGGAGATACTGATTACAGCTCCTTGACCCATTTTCTTATCATATTCTTCAAAATAAGAATTATAATGATAATTGTATCATACACTAAGCTGCTGTTTTCTGTTGCAATTTTTAGGCAAAATGTTGAAGTCGCATGAAGCCAATAATTGGATTCAAAAATCACGTAGAGGGGCTATTGAAACCTTTAGGAACTACTGCTTAATTGTATAAGGTCATAATGATAGACAAAAAGTAACTGACTTACACTCTATTAGAGTTCCTTTCAAATGGTAATCTGTAAAGTTTATTCGTGGTCATTTGATGCTTGTTCAGTATCCAGTCTGTTATGGAGCTTCTTCCAGAATTGACATTTTGGAATATGGCATTGTCTTGTAGGATTGCAGTGTGGATCTGTCTCAATCACCATGTTACAGATCTCTTGTCCTTGTTGTTAATTGAGAAGTTTTCCTCTGCCACCAATGTAAGGTTGTCATCCAATCCTAGACATAAAATTCAAAGGACAACAATGTATTTACATATGAAATATATGCCTTTTGTATTTCTTACTGAATGAGTTACAAATTCTATTGTTAATTTACTTACAGTACCTTTACCACAAATGCTAATGCATCACTGCACAGAGATAGGAGTACGACTGTAACTGTAATTTCCATTTTCTCTTAATTTTCCCCAATATTTTCTTGTAATTTTTAGTATCATAACATCAGGTAAGATTAGGTAAGATAGAACTAGGCCTATAACTCTCTCTCTCTCTCTCTCTCTCTCTCTCTCTCTATCTATCTATCTGCATTTAGCGAACTGCCGCCATTGCAAGGCATTCCAAGAGTTCAGTGGTATGTGATAACTTATACGATGAAATTGTTCTGACATGTGTTCAAGAGTGCAACCATTATACTGAGAATCAGCAATCACTTTAGATCAACGACATCTATTTACATTGAAATTGTGCTAAATAAGGCTACCTGTACTTGAAAATTTGTAGTAATTGAATTGACATTTGAAAATTTAATGAAATTAATGAGAAATTCAATACCTTCGTGAACAATTGTTTGTCCATGTTATTTCGAGAATGTAATTTATGTTTCAAAAAATGAGCCAAATCACTTGAGAAAAACTCTAACTTTTCCAAAAGGTCATGTCCTTTTTGACTATATTCAATTAATACAGGGAACTGCTCAGAAACCAGCCAACAATTCTTTAAATAAAAATACAATTTTTTATTGTATTCACCAGTCACAATGCTGTAAAATAGGCATGTTTCTATACTTAAACAGTCTTTTCTTTGTTGGCTGAATATCCCACTCAATACAGAAAAAAGATGTCACATGTCATCACAAATAATCAGTTGTGGGATGTTTTGCTGTTGACATATTTAATCCCACTATCACAAGTGTTCATTCTCTCCCTCTGTCATATTTATTGCAGTTTCTATAATTGTTACACGTTTCACAGTCCTAATACCTGATAATGCTTGGATGAGTTCAACTGATGTCTCATAAATACAGATATTATTGATTCCCTAGCACATTCATATGGCAACTTCTTTACAACAGAGTGGTGATAAATGTGGGGGCAACAGACTACATATGAGTATCCCTAGTTCTGAACTAAATGTGTTAATATAGCCTATGGCTCAGGTGTAACCATGTTTAACTATAGTATTTTTGCTGTTAACTTTTGACTCCTTTTTTTTTGACAGTGACTCCGGTCCAACAGATGGAAAGTCTCTGGCATGTTTAGGAGTGTGTATTAACCTCAAAAACACAGATGTGAATCTGAGAAGCTGCTAAATTTACCAGGTTTTATATAAATGAACTCCCAAGGGAGTTCCCCTTGAGTGCATGTAGAACAGAGGATTATTATATTTAACAATGGAAAAAGTTCCTCTCTATGCTCCAGTCTGCTATTGTTCTACCCAGCTGCATTTGTTTTGTACCTGTTATTGTGTGCAATCCACTCCATCAGTGAACCAAGACGTCAGAAGTCTGCAAGTCACTGTTTGTTCCTCCTCAGCAGCAGAGAACTGAAAGGAAGGAGAGATTGCAAGAATGCAAGCAAAATAATTGATACCCAGTTTAGACTGCCGGGGATGGAAACTTTGACAACATTAAGGGAAGAAAAATGTAAGTCTTTGTAAACATTAAGAAAAAGGCAACCAAAATAGAACAACAACAGCAGCTCTGTAGATATCTCATTTGTATCGAGCAATGCAAAGGTGTGTTTCTGTGGAAACAGGAAGTGAGTTTTCCCTGGTGAAGTTTTCTTTTGCCAAAAGTATATACAATTTAAAAAGTTCAAATGTCTTTTTTACGTGTTGAATCTGAGCACGTTTACTCAGAATCCATTTTTAAATACCTTTATCTAGACCAAATGTACAGTTTTTATTAGTTACCATCTATTTCCACACTAATTTAGTTAAAAAATACTGTCAGTTACCATGGTGTTTTGCTTGTTTTCAAGCGGTGGATGGACAGGCCAGTTGGCCTTGTTCATTTTCAGTGCTGCCATTTTGGTGGATTTTAGTGCTGGATGGAAACACAGACGCCTCGGCCAGAGCAGCAGACCTCTGTTCAGCGCTCATCCAGTTAGTGACCGTTAGCACTGCTTAAGTTGGCTGTTGTCATCTTGTTGACAGATTTACAATATGACTCTGACTCAGTCGACTGTTAAATCATGTGCTACATGTTTTCTTTTGTTTGTTTGTCTTTTTTTATTCCATCCTTTAAAAGAAAAACAAACAAATAAAGCATTTAATTCAAGATGCCTCATGCAAAAAATGATCTTGATTGCTCATGTAATGTAATGTCATATTTATTAGTTTAATAAGGCCTTTTTCAGAGCTATTCTTAGCATCCCTTCCTCTCCATCATCCATCCTGCTCATATCCCTCCTGCTTGGAAGCTCCTGAGCAGCAGATGGCTTGGCATCACCCTGACAGCCCAGTGTCAGCTTGTTGCTTTGGTTTCTCATAAAATCCAAGACAAGCTCTTACCCCTGAATAAATAGAGAAAGGAAAAACCAAAATTAAGCTTAGACAATTATGAAGAACTGTTGAACTACCATTAAAGGTGTGAACAAAGAGTCAAATTGTCCAGCATGTTTTCTGAAGGACAGAAACCATTCCAATGTGACAGAAAAATGTAAAACCTTTTTTTATTCTTTCTCTTTTGTGCAGTTGGTGTGAAATGATATTTGAATTATATCAGCTTTCAGTAAAATCCAAATATTTATCATGTTCTTGGTGATAATTATTAATTTTCTAATTGTTTTCATATCCATAAGTGCAGTCAATATATAACACTTTATGTCCTGTTTTTTGTTTTTTTTTTAAAAACAAAAAAATCAAATGATCTATTATTCTGCTGAATGATCATGGAATATCTGGATGTCATGTAGTACTTAATAAGTGCACTCATGCACTTCAGGGATTAGTGATGTGAGGCTACATTCAAACACTTCTTGAGGACTTGATATTATTGTACAAAGTATTTCTTACAAAGTTC
The DNA here is from genome assembly GCA_911728415.1 of Lagocephalus sceleratus. Classification (NCBI taxonomy): domain Eukaryota; kingdom Metazoa; phylum Chordata; class Actinopteri; order Tetraodontiformes; family Tetraodontidae; genus Lagocephalus; species Lagocephalus sceleratus. The sequence continues at coordinate 2,641,203 of CAJVRN010000149.1, forward strand.
GAAAGCCTTGTACATCATTGGTTTGATTCTGAATTATTGTTTGTGCAGTTGGCACGTCCTGCTCATCACTTACATACTTCAAATTTCTAGCAGGTCTGTGAGTGACTATGGTGTACACACACCTCCCTCCTAGTGACTGCTGGGATTGACTCCAGCATCCCCAGTAACCCTGATTGGGAATAAGTGGCAGTTAATCCAAACAATGGATGAATAGAAGTCTTTTGATAAGTAATTTGAAAAGCTTCAAGGCTGAACATTTGCTAAATATGTACCAGTACTTTAAGAAAGGACACACACACACACACACACACACAACAAAACAAAACAACCCCCCCCCAAAAAAAAAACCCAAAAAAAACACACGCAACACAGGCATACAGATGGAGATACATATGCACACATGCTGCAAAATAAAGATGTGGTACAATGCAAGATAGCTGTGGCTGTGGCAGCAGAAGAAGAAATGAAATCATTGAAGATCAACTTATCTTTGGAAAGTGACCAGACTTTCTTGAATGTCCGGTGGAGACACATCAATGTGTTAACAAAAGGAGGTCTGTTTGATGGAGCCTACCATGCACATGGGTTACACCACTGTTTCACAAAGAAGAGACAAAGTTTTAATCTTTACTCTTTCAAAGCACACTGCACAAAAGTATCTGTAATAATGTCACCGAATACAAATTTCAAAATATGCCACCTCCTGCTCAGTGAGTGCTATTGCATAGCTACTTTTTGCACATCAACTAATCACATTAAGAATAGATACAGGGGGAGCTATACAATTATATTAAGGAGTTGGCATTTATCAGTGCTAATATGTGACTTGTGGTGCCTGCACAGGTTGGTTCTAGGCACTAAAATAACAAATAAAAAGGAGGAAAAAAAAGCTATAGTCAACGACAGTAGTGGAAGATTAACCTAAACTAATTAAGACCTCTGGGTAATGATGGGAAAGGAAAGACCAGCCATCCTTTTCGTTCATAGAGTGAATTCCCTGAGCAGAATCTGTGCTGAGGCTGCCTTTGTTCTGAGCATCTCAGCCCTCGACTCAGCTGAATGACTGCTGTATGATCTGTTTGTGTGTGCATATATACGTGTGTATTCATATATATATGCAGACACACACATTTTTTTTAAAAGTAAATAAAACCTCTTTAAATAAAATGCTTCGATGTTGAATGCACTCTTAACTTTTTCATTGTGAAGGTTCTGTGAAGATTGCCAACAGACTATTGTGATGTGCAAATTACACTATTCCACTTTTACATTGCCATGATGACAGTCTCTTGCTGTGTCAAGGATGTCAGCATTCCTAATAGGGCCCTGTCATAACGTGTGTGTGTGTGCAGTGGGCAGCTCTTGCACCATTATTTACTCTGTGGATCAATGGATATTAAGATGCTGCCAAGACTCATTGCAAATATATTAGAACTGCAGCAGAAAAAGACATGAAATGCCTGAGATGTACATATTTGCCCAATAAAATGTTAATCAGGTTCTTGTGTTTATTATTGCGTGGTAATTTCTTTGATTATGTGTTGGTGAGCGGGTGAGTGAGTGGATGTGGATCAGACCAAGTTCTTCTTTAATCAGGACAAATTCATGCATAAACCCTCTCATAAGTGACCTGGATCCAAACAGCTTTGAAGTTGTCAGCAATCTTCACTAGTCATCAATTTGCAAATGCTCATCCTCTGGAAACTACCCTGGCCCGTCCCAGTGCATCCTAGGAATTGATAGAGGCTATTTTCTACATTTGCTTTGGGTATGCATGGTGATGCCTGGGGCACCACAGATGGCAAAATGCTTACATCAGCCAGATGAACTGGAACTTCTTAGTCCAGTTTCTATGGTGTGTGGATGCTATACATACGCATATTCTATATTCAAAACCTCAAATCTGTATCACAAAACAAGTAAATAAGTTTGAAAAATGACTCCCACATAACTTAAATTCCACAGTGCATTGAAATCCAGCCCATATTCTATGCAGTGAACCATGAACACAATTCTGGTCACATTCTAACATTGTTTCTGCCATTCAAGCTATGATAGAAAGTGAAGCCTAGACAGGGAATTACCACTTTTCCACTAATGATTTGGATTCCTGACATCCCATTGTCTGAGCTGAGCCAACTCACCTAAACCCAAAAAAAACCTTTTTTTAACGGGTAGCCCTTTCTTTGACTTGCCTAATGAACGGACTTCATATTCAGGTTGTGTCTGCTCCAAATGCCACCTTTTCTGCGATCTAATGTCACATTTCCATGTTCAAACGATACAGTTTAGAGTGTGGATTTTACATGGTAATGTGTGAGGACTAATTAAAGAGGGACCAGATGTCACAAGTTATTGTGATTCATCAACTGCTGTAACCATTGATATTATATTTAATCAGGATAAGATCTGAATTTCAAATGTGACATTAACTCATCAGTGATGGTAATCTTGACGTCAGTGGTTTGGTACTTTTAGCTCAAAGGACTATTTTATTCAACACATTAGCTTGCCATCTAAGTCAGCAATATTCAATATTGCAAGTCAATATTGCGAGCCAGCAAGTGCAAGTGGTTTAACAGAAAATGTATAAGCATATGTGAGCTTCTTCAGCTGTGATTATTGAATTGAACGTAAATGGTTCATTTTGAAATAAACAATTTCATATGTAAATGGTCCAGTTTCATGTAGATGCTACTCTTTTTAATGTCTTTTTAATTGAAGACCAAACACATCAACCTGAGAAATACTTTATATTTTATTACATAAAGGCAATATCTATGGTCCAACAAAAATTCTAAATTTCAAAAATGAAACACAAGGAAAGCAAAAATAGTTGGGCAAAGGGGGGCACAATCTTTTCAATCATGCATTAGTATTGTGATGTGGAACAATCTGACACATTTGCTATCTGTTCTTTCATATATTTGTTTTTTTTTCTTGTCTGTTGTGACGGAACCTCAGCTGCCTCTGCCTGAGACCTTGACTACCTTAAATAATGCAGATCTTCGAACTCTGTTGAGAGATTCTGAACAACAAATATTCTGGGGGCTTGTATAGATCAAATCTGGCAACCAGAAGCTCCTGTCATGACCAATTAGAAATGCTTTGTGACTCAAGAACTTGCTCACAGGCATGCGGCTGCTGTACCTGTGGCCATTGTCAGTCATCAGACAAAACCATGCTGGTTAACCCTGTGTGGAACTGGGTGTGTTTCAGCCTGGAGTACTACCACAGTTCTGAAGAATGCCATGCATATTTTACAACGCTTTCATTATGGCTGCATGTAATTACTGCATTTACCCATGATGCTTGGCTAAGCCTCAGTGAGGAGAAGAAGTGAGGAGGCGGAGCACGGAAGGCTTGAATTAGTTTTGCCCTGAACCAAAACAAATGACTATAATGGTTTAAAATTCCTTTAAATGCTTCGATCACTAAGTGATGCATGTGTTCATATGTTGTAGTTTACTTGAGAGAACATTGCTCTGTTAATAGACTTCTTGAAAAGATAAATAAGTAAATAAAAGACTCCACTGCAAAAGAATGTGGATTTTTTTTTTCACTTTCCCTTTTCACTTAAATGAGCTTTGCCTGTGGTAATGCAGCTATTTTATGAGCTTTCACTGAAATCCCACAAAGTTTATGGACTGTAAATAAGCTTCTGATGAAAAAAGATGAGGTCCCACTTTTCTTCAATGAGAAATATGCTTGTATGTCACATTTTTATATCAGTATAGATGGAATGTCCTTAAAACTGTGCTCAATTTTTTTTTTTTTTTTTTTTTTAACAAAAGAAATAAATTCACTTGTAATCCATTTTATTTAACCGGCCACCATGTTCATTAGAGTAAAAAACAGCGTTAACAAGATGAGAGGAGTATTAAATCACATCCTGGTAATACTGGTTTACAAGGCATCAGCACTGCAGCATAAGTGAAGTACGAGTTTAGGAAGGGGAGGGGGCAGCAGGTACTAAATGAGTGCAGGGATTGTCATGAAAAGTTGACTTTCAGAATGGGAAGAACTTTGAGTTTAAAGTGCTTTTCCTCAGTGGTCAATGATTTATGTTGCAGTATATCCTAAATGGTTAAAAAGAAAAACAAAGAAAAACAAAGAAAAACATACAAGGCAAACATGCTCTCCAATCCAAATCTCAAAGGTTTGCTCTGAACCTCCTGGATGTTTTATTTGTTTAATACACTTTAACTCATCAGCATTTATTTATTTTTATTGTCTTAACAACATTGCAGGTATAACTTCCTTGGCATCTAGATATGCTCTGTTGTAATCCAAGTAATCCACACTTCTGTCTCTGGGATTTTCATTTTGTGATTGCTATGAGGAAAATGCCCCTCGTGTGGATCAAACAAAGCCCGATGGCCAAAACATCCCATCTGATGGTGCCATGAGTTTAAACTATGTCAAGAAAATTTACAGAATATTGTGAAGAGCCTGTCCAGTTGACAAGGTTTACTTTTTCTCTCTTACATGACCATGATCTCATGGTGATCAATAGGATCACAGAGCCATGAGATCAATAGGATCAGCAGGATGTTGACATGAACGAGTAATGTTTCGTTGCAACAATGCTTAAGATCACCATGCTTGTAAATAGACCAATAGGGCCATCAGCAGTGACTTGCGATCTTCTTTTAATCTTCTTGCAGCACGTTGAACACAGAGGTCTTTGGTCCTGTGGTCCAGTACGCCAGTGGCAGACATCCATTCACCTCATCTCATCGACTCCACTCAATGGTTCTGTTAAGTAGATGTCTTGTTTTATCATTCAGTCCAAAAAGCAATTCCCTAAAATCAAAATGTGATCTTAATTTCACAGGGTTAATGAAAGTATTTCAAACAGGCCTGTAGTAGAGCTGAGGTAGCAGATGTAAAAGTATGTAGCCACGCATAGAGCTAAACATGCAAGCACTACTGAATACACGCAACAAAAACACTTTGGCATGACCCTTATCAGACCCTGAAAGACTAATTACAGCTCCGGTGGTGGGAACGCATTGATTTAAAGATGACTCTTAGCAGACCTGTGTGCTGAATCCATCACAATCCTCATATCAATGGCACAATCCTCATATCAATGGCTCTAGAGAAAATGCTTCATTTTTGATTGAATAATATATATATATATATATATATATATATTATTATTTTTATTTTTTTATTTTTTTTTTTTCCAATGGCAGCATAGAGCCAGCAGCAATACGCAGAAAAAACACGATAAATTAAAATTTAATTAGTCAGGTTTTAGCTTATTTCCCATGGTTGTAACAACATTTAGACAGTCAACAAGAAAGAGCAAACAAAGATTTGCAAATACTGTACAACCCAGATCTGCCAGGTAATTCACATCTAGCAAGCTGCCGACACTATTGGAATGATCCTATGACTGTAATGAGCTCAGAAATTCCATTGTGACCAGAGATGCCAGGCATGCTTTCTACCAAGTCCCTCCACTTAACTCTGGAAGCAGAGGACATAGATGAGTATAACGTAAATTCTGACAGCTGAGTTGAGGGATGTGGGGCACAAAGCTCAGTGAGATTGGAAGCTGAAAGCGACACACTCATGACAGTGGGGATCATGAATCACGTGGAGCACAGTTATTTCAGGAGCAAAAGCCCTGGCAGAGAGGCAATGATGGAAAACGTTGGTTGAATTTTTTAATTTATGAAAAACATCTATATTTCTGTCTGTCTGCCTGCCTGTCTATCTGTCTGTCTGTCTAAAAACCCTGTTTCTGTATTGAAAGTGCAAACGTGCTGCGCTCAGTAGGAGAATTATTTCATTTTGAATTGAGCTTTAGATAAACAATAATATTATATTAATATCATAATAACTTTAGACACATAATGGTAGAAAAACAGAACTGCCAAGAAAAGCTAAAACTGTACATATAATTTTACTGCCATTAAATGAATCAGCGATAATTTTGCACTCCTTTTGTCCTCTAATTTAGCATCAGCCCATTAATACTGCTGCTCTACATTGACAAAACTGAGAAGCTGAGTAAAGAGAGACATTTTCCTGGTGCAGTAAAAAGTAAAGGGAGAAAAAATATTTGAACATCCTATAAGATAAAATAAAGAGTCGCTTTCTGATACTCTATTAAGAAAAACACTGAATCCAAGGATTCATCCTTCTGGTGAACCAGCCAGTGAGTGTGAACAGAACACAGAGGCAGAAGGCAGCTCTCCCAATCAGGTCATCCCCCGGTTACCACATACATTTAAATACATAGTGTATTTACTCTCCCTCCATCACAGTTCTGGCAGTCACACTTGACCCTCCTTAACAACTGTGGCATCCCTCCTCCCTCCACCTCTCTCTTAGCCTTAGGCCCGTGGGTGGTTCGAATAATTTGCTTAATTTGTTGCAATTCACTCTCAGGACATGGATCAAAGAACTGTTAAATTGCACTGACGTGGCAGCATCTCAGAGTGACTGAGACTGGGAGGAAGGAGAGAGAGGGAGAGGTAAGCCTCCAGCTAAAGGAGGAGACTTCCACCATCCTCACTGCCACCGAACATGTTTGTGTGCGTGTGTGTGTGTGTGCGTGTGTGTCTGTGTGTGTACAGACACCTACTCACTCCACTCACAGGCCAAGTCTTGCTGCTGTGTGGATGCTGCTGATAGCAGCTGCAGCCAAGTGAGATAAAATGTCAATAGACATCAGAGCAGCGCGCCACTTGGCTGTTTACTGATATCAACGTTGAGTGATTATCCATTGCGGGGTAGTGTTGTGGTGGAATTAAAATAAAGGGTTTAGCCAGAGAATGATGTAAACTTTTTGGATTCATTTCCTGATCCGCTCATGGGCACAGTGCCCCAAACCAAGACAAACACCAGTGCTACACTCAAACTACTGATCAGCACTATTTCTTTTCACTTTTCTTTTCTGTCCCATTCACCACTAATGCTAATTAATTAGCTGCATGAAACATCAACTTGCCACAGTGTACAATTATGAAAAAGACCATTAGAATGATGCAATTAGCCAGAGGAGTCCAGTGAGAGATACACGCAATCAAAGTGTGAAAAGAGGAGTGAAGGCAATATAGTACAGGGAGGGAGGGGTTCAAGAAAAAAGCAGATGTTGCAAAAGAAATTAAAAGAATCTTCAAAGGGAGGGATGAGGGTGGGAAACCCAGGAGAGTAGGAGCTGCGGGAGCATTTGCCTTCTTAGGCATAAATGTGACAGTGCTCCTCCTGGAGCGGGGAAGGCATAAATAACCAATGGACAGCAGGGGATAGTCTTGTTCTTCACTTCTGTCATTTTCTTACATCCCTCTGTTTTCCTTTTTTGGTATTGGGAGGTGTAAGGAAAACTAAGCATCTGTTAAAAACAGTCCTCCGTTTCATCTATTGTGCATTATAGTAGGATATAATGGATGAGACAGCATTTCCTTTTGTGTGTCGTTGTAACAAACCATATTCATGTTGTCATAATATCTGATGGATCTCTGGCAAATGAAGGTGCCGTCTCTGCTGAATCCTGGTTGCATTCATAATTGCTGTGTTCAGGACCACGGACAGAGACACAGCTGGAGCAGTGAGGAGACAAAAGCTCGGCCGTGCTGATGAAACAAGGATTTTGAATGTGGGCAGTGGGAACATACAGTCTTACAACATGAATTTATAAAGGAAAAACTGTTTGGCATTGAAGCATTACAACTTAGTTGAGATGAATAATGTCTTTCCTTTCTAATTCTGGCAAAAATCCAATAACAGGAATTAAAAATATATTTTGCCTTTACAAATCACTAACGAGATTGCTCCCTATTTCTGTGTGGGTTCCTCACATAGTCTAACAACATCCTGTTGGGGTAGATGAATCTGCAACTCTACTAGTTATGTATTGTATTTCAGGTTTACATCAGAGTTATACTTTGTAATAAGAACTGTATTTTTCTACTGTTCAGAATTCTGAGGAACGAAGGCTAACTAAGACGTGAAGAATTAAATTGTTTGCCGAAGAAGATGTTAAAACCAAGAACAGAGTGAAGGTCAGCAGAGTTTAGAATCTGACCCTCAAACAGAACAACACTGTGCATCTACCACAATACTCTACTGTCTTCATACTCATACTACAGTTCAATACACTTGACAATGAATATGCAGCATTCTGTTTTCCATGATGACACTGATCACATTCTTGAGTACTGACCAACTTGAAGTGATGTGGATTGATAGGATCAGGAATGAGAGAGTTGTTTTGGACAAAGATCCAAAGAGGCCAGACTGATATGGTTTGAACAGGTCCAGAGGAGGGACAGTGAATGTATCAGTGGGAGGATTCTGATGATGGAGGTGGCAGTGAAGAGACAGAGAGGAAGAGCAAAGAGGCACTCTGTGGATGTAGTGAAAGAGAACATGAAGGTAGTTGGTGTGAATAGAAGATGCAGATGACAGGGTTAGATGGAGACAGCTTTCATTTTGGTCATTTGCTTTGATGACCAAAATGAATGGAAGAAGAGAGCAGAAGAATGAAATACAATATTTATGAGTTGTTTAATATAAATACTACTCCTTGTTTTATTAAATGGAACAAGATATAAATATCAACTCAACTAAGAATTTAATGTATGGCTGGATCTTTTATATTTCTATTTATGTTGCGCATCTTCGTAAAAGTAGTAAGTTGGATATTCCGTGTGTGTGTTTTTTATAACAGACTATAAATATGCAAAATATAAGTGAAAACAGGTCCTCTCTGTTGTTGCAGTTTCTCTTTTGTCTTATTGTATCTGTTTTTTTTTTTCTTTTGTTGCTTGGTTTGCTGTTCTTTCAGTTTCCTCCTCCTGCTTCTTATTTAGCCTGTCCTTCATTCCGTTGTTAGCAGAGAGCCCAGTTTCTTTCATTCATCCACTCTTCTATTGTGAGCTTCAATAAGCCTTTCTCATCAGTTCTATTGTTTGTTATACGCCTGAATCAGACCGCATGTATTCATCCATTACATTTTCATAATTTTGAGCATTTGAGGGACTTATTTTCCCAAACATTCGCCTCAGAAGCCAAGCCAAGATTTATAGACAGAGCTCTACATGAGAGCCATCAACAAAAGCAAGATGACAAACATTTAGGTATATAATGGGAACATACAGTTCTCCTCAGGCAAAAAGTTTTTCTGACTAGCAGTTATATCAATCAATCAATCAATCAATCTTTATTTCTATAGCGTCTTATACAATCAAAATTGTTTCAAGGCGCTTTATAGAATCCCAGGGCCTAACCCCAGACAAGCAACAGTGGCAAGGAAAAACTCCCCTTTAACAGGAAGAAACCTTGAGCAGGACCAGGCTCATGTAGGGGGACCTTCCTGCTGATGGCCGGCTGGGTAGAGAGAGAGAGAGGAGAGGAGAGGAAGAAGAGGGAGAGGAGAGGAGAGGCACAGAACACAGAAAACATACACAGAGATACAAAAATACAATATACAACAGGTCGGCGGGCCAGATGTTGTCATGCAGCTCCGATGGCGGCGATACCTGTAAATAAATAGAGGGGGGGGGGCAGAACAACTACACAGGAATCTGCATAACTAGTCTGCTTAATGAGGAGGAGGAAAGGAGAGGAGAGGAAACCATCACCAGTGAGGAGGCCTGTCAGGTGATCCTGTTTCTGGACCCCGGCAGCCTTGGCCTATAGCAGCATAACTAGTATCTTAACCTAGTGATTAGATGACCCCCTAAGTGTGATCATTAGTCTATCTATGATAGTAACTGGAACTACAGAATTAATAACAATAAGCTTTTTCAAAGAGGTAGGTTTTAAGTCTGGTCTTAAAAGTAGAGATGGAGTCAGCCTCCCGTACCAGGACAGGGAGCTGGTTCCATAGCAGAGGGGCCTGGTAGCTAAATGCTCGGCCCCCCAGTCTACTCCCAAAGACTCTGGGAACCACAAGTAGACCAGCGTTCTGAGAGCGGAGCGGTCTATTGGGCTGATAAGGTATCACTAGCTCCTCCAGGTAGGATGGAGCTAGGCCTCTGAGGACCTTGTAGGTCAAGAGGAGGGTTTTAAAAATGATTCTGAATTTAACGGGCAGCCAATGAAGAGACGCCAGTACAGGAGTTATGTGATCTCTTTTGTCAATACCTGTCAGAACTCTGGCTGCAGCGTTCTGGACAAGCTGAAGACTTCTTAAAGAGTTGTTTGGGCACCCTACTATATGTAGTGGAATAATAAATTAACACAGAATATTGTGTCCAGGATCAACTATAGCTTCAAGGTTGTAAATATGTGCACCTTTTAGCTCTGATACACAATATTGTTGTGTATATTGTAAAACAAATTTGGTGATTTTGTTTCCTCAGCTGAAAACCGACAGCATTGAGGTTTTCATAAATGCTGGACCATTACCTGAAATGTCACTGTAGTGTGGTGCAATAAAGCCTTATGTGTATGTAATGTCTACACTACGGTTAGTTTTCTAGCACTGACAAACTCATTGTCTTGATGTTGATATGTATCTTGTTAAGTTATTTTAGTCTTGATTAGTCTGTGATTTTGCACTTTTATCATTTTAAATAAAAAAATTCTGGATTAAACCAATCAATTTGGCCTAACTCTAGCTGCAAAGAGGAGGGACATTTTGCTATTTTTGGACAGTTGGAAGCCACAAAGGCACCCCAGGAATTTGAATTAAGAGGGTGACTCCATGGATTTGATCAATCACTGATAGGTCAGTGGGCCAGCCGGTCTGATGTTGATGTTAACTGGAAATGCCCAATGAATCCAGGAACATCAGTAAGGATGCACTCCTTTGTATCCTCGAGATGGATCTTGAAACCTAACCACATTTTTTCCTGTGATACATTAAATCAGGAGACCTTTTCCCTTTTCTACTTTTCCTCTTGCTAACATTTGCTCTGCTCAACTGTTCTTGAATAATATTGGATTCTGCCTTTTTTGCAATCCCTTACTAACATTAATGATGGCACGATTTTCATTCAAAAGGTCCTGTTAACAATAGTCCTAGATCTATTAGCTGCTAAGGCAGGCCCACGTTGTGTGTTTCTGATACAGCAACTACCACCTTTGAAGCTCCTCTATAAAGAAAAACATGGGAATTTAAAATAAATGCTCCCCTTTATTGAGACAGCTGACATGTCTACATTGTGTGAAAAAGGACAAAAAAAAAATGTCCCATGTTTTCCCTTAATTAATAATGCTAAAAAACATATGGAGGAAAAAGACTGTTGTTGTTGAAGGCAAAGTTGACTAAACCCATTGCATGTGTACATGTTCCACAGTACAGGTCACATTAAAGCTACTTTGTTTAGGTTTCCAAGACTAATTGCTGTAATAGGCTGTTTCTTTAAATAATCAGTATATTTTTCACTTTATATGTCGATTTGGTAGCACACCTGCTTTTCATGCATCATCCGGCTGGCTTTATAAAGAGTCCCCTGATCCACACCCTTGGGTGTAAATAGAAAGGTTGACAACTGAAACCTGCATGCAAATTGTATCTGCCTACTTCTATTGTCTGGAGGATAAATATAATTTGTCAGGAACTCTAAGGCAACACAGTCAGAGTAATTATGGCTGATTCAAAGACTGTTTTAGAAAAATGGTCTAGTATCATCAGGTCCAATTTTCAGGCAACACTATGAACCTAAATGGCGGGCTTGAAGGTTGGGAACATAAGAAACAGGTCTCACATGAAGAAAACTCTGGGAAACAAAAACATGGTGCGACAAGACAATCTGGCACAGAAGGGAAGGGAAACACAGCTTAGACATGAGGTGCAGGGAAACAACAAGACACAGGTGGAAAACATTAGACAGCACAACTCAATCACACAAAACCTGACAGGACAATGAGGATGACACCAGACTTCAAAATAAAACAGGAAGTGACTAGGACGAGGACAAAATCATGTACAAGACAGACACTTGACATCAACTGGTCCTGAAAACATTATAAGACCAATATAGGGCTTTCCCTTCCCTAAATACCTGACACACAAACTGTTTTGGCCCTCATGTTGTGAATATGCATTCATTTTGTGTCCATATGTAGCATGTATAGGTACAGCCTGATGACAGTGGTTGGTGTGTCCAGCAACAACGTCACTTCCTCTTCCTCATCATACTGGTCTTATGTGGGGAAAAGAGATGGAACATCTTTATTTGGAAAGATTCAGATTTGTAGAACTAATCAACACTTATCCACATGCAATGAATACCACATTAATGATGACCAGGAAGCTTATTATTGTTTCTTGTGTATTTCTATGTCTTGTTTATTTTATATTGCATAGTTGAAATAAACTTCAAACAATGATGATCCTCCAGTCTACTGAAAGAAATAATTATTTCATTATGTGTCAAAATTGTTACCTAATCCAGTGACAGAGACACCAGTGGTGAGTGAAGACATGAAAATTACTTAGCTTACTATAACTAGTAAGCTGACTTCAATGATGAAAGTGGGTAGAGCAGGACCACTTGGTGGCTGTAGATATGATTTACAGATGCAGGATGAGTCGGTCAGATTCACCTGATCCAGCGTGTAGTGTGAAAGGTACCAGCTGTCATGCTCTGTGTCTCGCCATCCCATCTTTGTTTGTGTCGGGTTCTCTCAGCGTGCTCTCTCTCCACCGCATCTCGCTCTACCTGACCTGATTACCCTCATGTCTTCCACTTGTGTCTAAGTGTCTGTGCCGCTTCCCTCAGCTATTTAAACTCACTGTGGGTCTTTGCCAGATTATCTTCTCTCATGCAGAGCTCTAGTATTTAGTTCTTGCATTATTTCCCAGGTGGTCCTCTTGTGTTTGTGACACTAATTACAATCAGACTTTCATGCGATGGGACATGAATTTCATCTGTGTTGTGCTCGAGCCTAACCATAACATTGGTCCATTATATATATATATATATATATATATATATATATATATATATATATATATATATATATATATATATATATCCTTCTAGTCATATTATTGATTGCTAATTTATTTTTTTGGAATATGTGCACTATAATATATTTTTGTCTTACGTACCTGTATTCTTCTTTTACAGGTGAATAAAAGAAATGGTGAGAACATAATGTTTGCATGTAGAACAAATATCTAACTTTTTTCTCTCTTGTTTAAAGTTGAGGGAAACACAAAAAGCTACAGCGACCACATCTGACGGGAGAGGTCGGGAAACTGAGAGAATGTGAGAGAGAAAAGACAGAAGAGACTTGAATTTATCCTCTGGCTCCAGGTGACACCTCAAAGCAAAGTGATTTGTGGTCCGACCCACAAATGAAAGTTCTATCAGATGGAACAGCAGGAGGTATCCCATGGCTAATAAGCTACAATGACAGGTATGAAACAATACATGGATGTATGCTTATGACTGTAGTCTTTGTTAGTACAAAACTCAAACTCAGTGATACTCAAATATTCAAATACTTGAATGCAGATTTCTTTTTTCAAATGTATATGTAGGCAGATTATTCTATAAAAAAACAGTGTCTGATATATTTGTTTTTATCGTTCTGTTTCTAACAGTCATGCCTTAGAACAATCTTGGAAGACGTTTCTTAGGATCCCTATAGATATTATGAGCTAAATATGAGGAATACAATCATGGATGTAGGAGTAAATACTTCATAATGACATTGACAGTGCTGTTCTTAAAGGTCCTGATTCTGGGCCAACTAAGTTAAAAAGGTCTCAAAGAGGACATTTAACTGTCTTTAATTTTCATTCCCCCAAATTACATTTAAAGAGTTGCACTATAATTCAAGCTATCCATTTAGACTTTAGACACAACAAAGATTAATTTGCAAATTAGTCACAGTTGTATGTAATTCTGTCTAATTTCATCATGGGTGCCCCCCTCAATCCCCTTCCAAATTCAAGTTTTTCTTCTTCACAAGAATCCTATTATCTTCATTGCATAGCAGCATTTGTTGTCTGAATTCTTTAAAAGGTCTGGATTTGGACCTCAATGATCTCCAAGGAATGATGGAGTTATTTTGGAGATCAACAGTTTCTTGGTGGAAAGTTGTGCAAAAGTCAAAAGTTGCAGTTGGTAACAGACGTGGATCCAGTCAGGCCAGATTGCAGCCAGTTTAAATGTTCACGATGGAAACACTCATAAAAGCTTCACAACATCTGAGCCTCAATACTCATGTGACAATTTGTTGATAAGCCACTCCAGGAATGACTTCATTTACCGCCTCCTATTTACCGCTTTGGGCCCATTTTGCACACTCATCTTTATTCAAACCCGTTCTTTTGTGATTTTGACTACTTTCATAAAAGTGTCATTTATCAGGCCTCGGTGGCAGCAGTCCAAACTGCAGATGACAATTGCTGTCAGGATCTGACGCTGCTATCACTTCAAGTGAGCCAAGTGGGAGCGACTTTAGATAACACAGAGCTGGGTTGTTTAACGTGAGGAGAGCAATCGGTCGTTAGACACCCAATCAGGAAGGGACAGAAGGCCTTGTCAATCTCTGAGGGTCACAAAGATGTCTCCATCTGTCACTGTGAAGCAGATATAGACAGAGGCTTACTGGGAACCACTACAGGGATAAAATTCCACACAGCAGGATGAGAGCGACTCATAATAAGGATAGTTTGCATTTTCAGATGCTAGTCACAGTGTAATGGGCCACCAAGGAGTTAAAGGGGAACAAGAAAATAAATGTGGCATTGTTTGATGTTCAGGCCTTGGGGAAAAAGTTAGAACCAAAACAGGAGAGCATATGCGCACATTTATCCTCATCCTGATTATCTGTTATTTCTGTGAGATGTTCTGGTTACCCTCCTGCCTGTATGGTACATAAAGACATGGCATCTATACAGCTGAAGTTATAGACAGAGAGGCCTCAACAAAGCAAAGTCTACATTATTTACTGTCGTCAACTCAGAAAAAAACTATGAAATAATGATGTTGCATCTGTTTAAGCAAAGACTTTGTGCAATTATTCTGGAACAAATCTGAGAGAAGACAGCCAAGCAGCCACTGCCAGTGCAACATTTACACACATTTGTTTGCTTGTCTGCTGCCATTCAAATGAGGCAATTTAAGATAAAGAGCTTTCACAGTATTCCCTTTAGCTAAAGCTGCAGAACACGAGGACTTTCAGGAGCACAACTGCTCTCCTTTGCACACAACACGGGACATCAGATTTTGATGTGTGAGCAAGTTGGTACATATAACTGGACTTTTCTTCATTTGTAATTCCAATCCAGGTTTCCTCCACACTTTAAACCTAAATCAGATGGCAGAGGTTTAATTATGAATATCTCAGTAAATAGCATGTCCCAGACCTCTCCAGACAGCGTAAACAGGCAGAACAAAGGGCTACAGAATGGCAAGCGGTGCAGTTGGCAGCGCTGCCACAGCGACACTTGAAAACGCTGATGAAAATGTCTAGAGACATCGCATTAGGAGGCCATCCTCGCTTGTCAACAGAGCTTTAATTGCCCCCATCAGGTTCAAACTGTTAGGGTCTGCCTGTCTGCTGCATATGCTTATTTTTTATTGTTTTTTTTGTCCTGTCCTCCCTACCTCTGTGCCCCTCCTTCTCCTCTTGTCCCCTACCTTCCTTAACCTTGATTACACTCTTGTGTCTCTCCTTCTTGTTTATTTAAGCCTTATGCATGTTTCTGACAGACATTATTTAATTTTAGATTTTTACCTCATTATTACTATCACAATAACATGACAACAATAACCTTGAACAACAGAAACCACCTCCTCAGAAGATATTTTAAAAGATTTCCAACTGAACCGAACCACAAATCACAGAGAAATAATATAGGCAAAGAAAGAATTTAGGCAAATATTCCTTAAAAATGTGAATATATTATAATATAGTATATATATATTATGCCACTGACTTTGGTGCGGTAGGTGGTAGGTACGGGTTCGAATCCAGGCGGGCCCTTAGGCAAGGTCCTTTACACACAAATATATGCCTATACAAATATATATATATACATATATATATATACATATATATATACATACATATACATACATATACATACATATACATATATATATACATAAACACACACATATATATGTGTATATATATATATATATATATATATATATATATATATATATATATATATATATATATATACATACATACATACATACATACATACATACATACATATATATATATATATATATATGAGATTGAAAGATTGAAGATTGAGATTGAAAGCAAGCTTTCGAATTCCACTCTGTGGTAGTATGGTGTCAATAAAGCTTAGTTGCACTGACCTGTGTGGGAATGTGTCAAACCTCCAATTACAATCCTCATGACGTTTTTAATAGCTCGTCTGCTTTGCCTTTCAAATAAATACCTCCCTCTCTGGAGATTTTTATACACTTTCCTATAGAATTTTTGTTATTCACCAGCAGTGCAACTCACATGTTTAGCAAAGTCAGGGATTCTTTTGAGCATTCGAGGACACTGGAGGGGATTTTGTTATGTGTGGTTCAGGCTTGGAGCTTAAACCACTGCACTGCTTTTGTCTTGGTTTTTAAATGAAGGGCACAGACCAGGAACGTGCATGTCAGAGTGGAGAGAGGGCAGGTACAGTAGAAAGACGTCTTTCAGACGCAACGCTGATGCAGGTTTTCCTCCATAAAAGATGAGATTCAGGACTGCACGGGCGAGGGCATGTAACGTAGTGGTGAAGAAAAAAATGAAGCAAAACACCGGCTGCAGAAGTACTCGGCTCTTGGAAGCACTCAGGCTTCTGTCCAGAGAAAAGACAGAAATGGATTTCTCAACTTCAGCTTTTTCTCACCGACACCTAAAAGGAAGGGAGAACTCTCTGGGGATTTAAATATATTATTGAGACAATGAATGCAGCTTTTCCAATATGCATTGTCTGTCTCATTTGTATATGAAAGGGAAAAAAGAGTGAGACTGAGAGGGATGGAGAAAATGAAGAATTTATGTAAAATATGAAATTCAGAAAATAATGAGGGTTTGTTTTAATGTTTTTTTTTTCTTAATTACATTCCCCACTGTTTTTGTTTTACACAGGGCACACCACATTTATGTCCTGATAATTGTTTCGGAAACTTTCCACAATGCCTGATGATAAAGTTTTTATCAAGCAAAGCCGCATTCTTCCCAAGGCATGTCAGAGAGACATTTAATTATTTAACAATCAGTAGGAAGTAATGTGTTTTGTCTGCCAGGAAGTTGTGAGTACTGCTGACTTTTGTTGTACTTGGAGCAACCAAGACAGACGTGTTGCTTAATTCCCAATGCAAAGGAAAGGGGAATGTTTGACTGTCTCACCCAAGGGCAACACGCTCGCCTCGCCTGACTGCAAACCTACTGAGAGCTGCAATAAAGACAGAGGGCAGGTAACACCCGCAGCTGAAGAAAGCAAGTCACCCTGGCTATCATGGGGCTGCTCAGAAATTCATATAGCATGAAAAAAACATTCCCGATAACATATCAATAAAGAAACAACTGGCCCACTGGATTTAATGATGGAGAGAGAACATTTCTACAATAAATGAAGAGACGAGTAAAAATGGCATTTTAAAAAAGTAAAATAAATATCTAGGCAGGATAACAATGCGGCAAAATATATGAGAGGACAGAGAAAGGAGAGACAGGAAGATTAATAGAAGAAAGCAAGCATGCGTGAACGTGTTGTTTAGAATTTGTCTTTGTCGCACAAGCTACAGAATAGAAGATGGATTATGCTTCTTCATGTTCTCTGCACTGAAGCCAAAATATAAATAAAGCTGGAATAATAGCAAAGCTGCTATCTTCCTTTAATATTTGAAGCCATAGTAGTAATTCTATCCAAAGAACAACAAAAGGGCACATTAAAAAATAAAAATAATAAATTGATAAGAGATAGAGAGAGAGAGAATATGCATGATACAAAATAAATAATTGTCACATTTTTGAAAAAGCTTTTAGCTCTTGTGGCTCAGTGGAATCTGGATTTAAAAGAGTGACTTATGGAAAAAGCTCAGCTGTCTGCACTAAGGTAAAAACAGGAATTTACCTAATAAAGCTAACAGACAGGTTTATCATTGATGTTTTCAGTTTCCTCTTTTAAACGTGGTCATACAGAAATAGATCTTTTTTTAGCCAGTGCTGGAGTGTGTCACTGCATTCTGAAAACAGATGAAAAATAGGCACAGACAGAGCACAATTAGAAAAACTAAGAAAAAATTGTGTCATTTATCACACACATTTTCCCAGACATCTCTATTCTAAACCCTTATCTCCTAATCCATCTCTTAATCTGTTTTTTTTTTTTTTTTTTTTTTTTTACTAATGATGCATTTTCTTGCCCTCTTAGTCACAGAGCAGAGCCCAATTTGTAATCCTGTTTCTTTTCTTGACAGTGTCAAAGAGACAGACGTGTATCTGTGTGTGCTGCTGGGCCAGTCAATGAGCCATTGATTCTGGGAATGCTGTGTATGTCTCAGATGCCTACATGATGAATGAGCCCCATATTTAACAGAAGGTAAAAACAAAACAACACACAAGTGAAGAACATTGCACATTTGTAACTTTATAAAGTCCACACACAGCTATTTCATGATTTAAAAAAAAAACACCTGTGCTCTTCTTTGATGGTTCCCTTTTGCTCTCCAACACATTACAGTTATTTCTTTTTCAACTGTTCAATTACTGCATTTGCATTTTTCTATTTGTTCTGGAGCATATTGGGAATGTTTGATCTGTCTTTTCCATTTTATCAGTCAGAGAAGTACAGGATGTCTGTTTTTATAAAATAGAAGTCTAATCACCATGAGTTATATATATATATATATATATATATATATATATATATATATATATATATATTATGCCACTGACTTTGGTGCCTTAGGCATGGGTTCGAATCCAGGCCATATATGCCTATACCTCGATATGAGCAAGGTATTAAGAGATTGAGTCACACCGGCTCAGACGTCGCCCAGGTCAACAAGGTCTGCGTCAGTGGTTAGGGAACCAGGGCCACCTGATGTCAATTTGGTTACTGGAACAAGAGCAAGACCTTTGTGGAGCAGGGCAGAGAACGTGGTACTGATGGAGTGCTGAGGATGTGGGAGAAATGGGTGCTTCGCAACCCCACATCCACTCTAACTAAGAAGCACCTCTTAGCTCAGTGTTACAATATCCACAACAGGAAGCTGCTATCACAGTTAGAGATTGACGAGGCATGGCAATGTGCCTCTACCACGGTACAAATATGCTACGGCAAGGGGGAGCCAGAACGCCAGGTCAGTATGGGGGTGATTTCATCATCACCCCCCAACATCGTTATTGGGTACAAAGCCCCAATGGCGGATGGAATCGGGACAAGGGCAGCTGACCTGAGAGAGAGAATCATCAAGTCCTGGGGGAACTCAACTACCTCCCTGCCAAGGCTGACACACAAAGTACCAGACCAATCTCTACTGGAGGACATGAACACAGCACTGTCAAGCATCCCTACCACTACCATCACTGAGACCAATCAGCTGATGTTTGCAGCGGCAACAGTAATCCTACAGATGCTTGGCTATAAGATGAAGAGCATGAATAGCCACAAGGAGCAAATGGCCCCGTGGAGGAGAAGGCTAGAGGCAAAAATCATGGTGACATGGAGAGAAGTCAGTCTCCTTACAGAGCTGAGTAGAGGCGTGAACCAAAGGACAGAGCTGCCCAAGAAGTACAAGCTGTCCTCATAATGAAGGACCCCCAGAAGGGCACAACACCGTCCAACCACCGGCCCATAACCTGCCTCAGCACCACATGGAAGCGCCTATCAGGCATCATAGCAGCTAAGATCAGCAGGCACATGGATCAATACATGAGCAAGGCACAGAAAGGCATCCGAAACAACACCAGAGGTGCCAAGCATCAGCTACTGGTCGACAGGGCAATCGCCCAGGACTGTAGGACATGCCACACCAACCTGTGCACTGTCTGGATTGATTACAAGAAAGCCTATGACTCAATGCCGCACACATGGATACTGGAGTGCCTAAAGCTGTATAACATCAATGGGACACTAAGAGAGTTCATCAAGAACTCCATGACGCTGTGGAACAAAACTCTGGAGGCCAACTTAAAGCCAATTGTGCAGGTGAATATCAGATGTGTCATATATCAAGGAGATGCCCTGTCTCCCCTGCTGTTCTGCATAGGCCTAAACCCCCTCTCAGCCAGATCATCAATTTCGTTGTGCCCACAATTCCGTTGTGCCACACAATGACAATAAAGCATTCATTCATTCATCACCAAGAGTGGCTATGGGTACCAGTTCCAAAGTGGAACAACTGTCATCCACCTCCTCTATATGGATGACATCAAGCTGTATGTCAAAAACGAGCGTGACATCGACTCCCTGATTCACCTCACTAGGGTTTACAGCAAGGACATCGGGATGTAATTCGGGCTGGATAAATGTGGGAGGATGGTATCTAGAAGAGGAAAGGTGATCACTACTGATGGGTTTGACCTACATGAAGGGAACATCACAGATGTGCAGGACAGTTACAAATACCTGGGGATCCCGCAGGCAAATGGTAACCATGAGGAGGCAGCCAGGAGGTCAGCCACAGCTAAATACCTACAGAAGGTAAGGAAGGTCCTGAAAAGTCAGCTGAATGGTAAGCATAAGATCAAGGCCATAAACACCTATGCCCTGCCAGTAATCAGATACCCTGCTGGCATAATACCCTGGCCACTGGAAGAGATACAAGCCACTGACATCAAGACAAGGAAGCTCCTCACAATGCATGGAGGGTTCCACCCTAAGTCCAGTGTCCTGAGGCTGTACACAAAGTGGAAGGAAGGGGGCAGAGGACTAGTAAGTGTCCGAACTACGGTCCAGGAGGAAACAACAAGCCTCCGAGAGTACATCAAGAAGATGGCCCCCACTGACCCACTGCTGAGTGAATGCCTCAGGCAACAGAAGCCCCCCAAGGAGGAGGAACCTGAGGGGCTATCATGGAAGGACAAGCCCCTGCATGGAATGTACCACCGACAAATTGAGGAAGTGGCTGATATCGAGAAGACATACCAGTGGCTGGCAAAGGCTGGACTGAAAGACAGCACAGAGGCACTAATCATGGCTGCACAAGAACAGGCCCTCAGCACCAGAGCAATAGAGGCCAGGGTCTACCATACCAGGCAAGACCCCAGGTGCAGGCTGTGTGCAGATGCCCCTGAGACAGTCCAGCACATCACAGCAGGGTGCAAGATGTTGGCAGGCATGGCATACATGGAGCGGCATAACCAGGTGGCTGGCATGGTGTACAGGAACATCTGCACTAAGTATGGACTGGAGGTCCCAGGGTCCAGGTGGGAGACCCCCCCGAAAGTGGTGCCGAACAAGCAGGCCAAGATCCTGTGGGACTTCCAGATCCAGACTGACAAGATGGTGGTGGCCAACCAGCCTGACATCGTGGTGGTGGATAAACACTGGAAGACAGTGGTGGTGATAGATGTAGCAATCCCAAGTGATAGCAACATCAGGAAGAAGGAACATGAGAAGCTGGAGAAGTATCAAGGGCTGAAGGAGGAGATAGAGAGAATGTGGGGGGTGAAGGCAACAGTGGTCCCAGTAGTGATAGGAACACTAGCGGCAGTAACACCCAAGCTGAGTAGCTGGCTCCAACAGATACCAGGAACCACATCAGAGATCTCTGTCCAGAAGAGCGCAGTCCTAGGAACAGCTAAGATCCTGCGCAGGACCCTCAGACTCCCAGGCCTCTGGTAGAGGACCAGAGTCTGAGGGAAGGAGGCACCACCCAGGAGGGCGAGAAACAGATTTTTTTTATTGTTTTGTAATTTTTTAAATAACATATACTTTTAAAAAAAAATAACTTTTAAGCTCCCTACATTTAATGAAAATCTTTTGCCTACACTGACAGCCGATTTTGGATGTGAACATGCCCGAAGATCAAGATCTGAGCTCTGCTGAAAGCAGCTTAAGCGAGAGCACACAGGCTGGTTGTGAAAGCTGCCATTTAATAGAATGCTCCCTAAATGTGTTATAATGATCTGAAAGGATGGGTTAACAGCACCAATTCCTCCTCATTGCCCTGCACCATCCACATTAGTCTAAGTGCCTTGATCATCCATGTGCAAATCCTCTGGGAGGAAACTGTAGTGGCAAAGATGTGGTGGCACATTCCCCCTTGCATCATATCAAACCCCCATTTCACAGCTGACTAACCTGATGGAAAGTAATAGTGGTACTAGGGAAATGAAGAAGTGACATGGCCAATAATTTTCATTACGCGTCTGTAACCTTGTCCTGTTTGCTAATTAATTTCCCACTTGCAGATACATGTGTCCCAGCTCCCAGGTTTTTTATTTTATTTTATTTTTGGCTTCAGTAGACAGTATTTCATCAGAAAAGTGTCAATTGTTGTAAAAGTAAGACACAGCACTCAGAACAAGTGCATTTTCATCTGTTAGAGGCTTTGAATTGTGTCCTGTCCTTAACAGTGTGCAATTAAACAACCAAACATTTGACTCTACATTCTACAGTATAGGTAAATAAGTCCATCACCAAGCAAACACACCCCTCACTACTGCATGTGATCTAGTAGTCAGAATGCTTCATAGTGAGTTTGCATCTTAGAAATAAGAACATTAAATATTCAGGTGATTGACAGAAATACATATCCGCTTTAAATGACACAGTAAGTGGTTAGCATTAAAAAGTTATTTTCATTACAATTCTAAATAAGTAATTTATGAAGAGAATGTCTTTAAAAAGTTACATAAACTGAAAACCTTTGAAGGGTTTCTCCAGTGAATGAGTCTTAACAACATGATTTATGCCATGCAGACAGTTAATTAAATAAGCCAAAAAGCTTAATTACTGTCCTTTTATCCCCAAATATACACACTGTATTATTCATAAAATGTATTTCTATTTAAATTGTCTTGATGGGCTACACTTTAAGAACTAAGTTTTTGAAAGCAGCAGTTGGAAACTTTTTAGAAATAACCTTTGGTAATAATTGTTTAAAGCATCAGTCTTCCTGACAGCAACACATGAAACAAAGGGGAAAGGGCCTGGAGCTTCACTGAAAAATGAGTATCAGCAATGAAAAAACTGTCAACAGCAGTCCACAACCTAAAGGCATAAGAAATGACAGATGATGAAATTAGTGTGGAAAAATAAGAATTCAGAAATCCAAGATATCGTCTCTCGTTTAACGTGTCAGTCAGAATTCATCTCCCTTTTTTGTTAGCTTTTATTCAGGCTGCAAAGTATACAAAATACAACAAAATAAGAAACTATAAGAAACAGAACAATAACATCATAGACACCAAACAGAGTGTTAAAATATTTACACTGATGCCACGTTGACTCCAACTCAACCACACATCCGGGACCTCACACTGTCAAGTGGGACAAACAAGGGGTGCACCAGCTCACTTCCCTCATCCTTTCCTGGGTCTTGTCTAGTTTTGCCTTTGCTGCCATTTGCCCCTGGCAGTGCAGCTCCTCCAGGAAGACTTATCCATCAACAATAAACAATGTGGAGACGTGTCAGTACACCAGGAGAGGGCCAAAGGAGGGCATAGTCTAGCTGTTATGCGGGGAGGAAAAACCAGGTTCCACAGAATGACCTCCAATAGGACAGTGGTGTGTATTAGGCCGAGAACACCAGAATAGGTAAGACAGATGTGAAGAGCCTGGAGATGCTGTCTGCAACATTGTCCACTGTGACCATGTTGACAGGGAGGTAGTGAAGGTGTGGGGATAAATGTGCTTGGATGGCTGCACACACCTCCCCATCTTAGCCAGAGGAACAGTGCCTGCTGTTAGCTGCAGGAATGAGATCCTCACACCCATGATCTCTGTGGGCCCCAGGTTCCCCCTGTGTGTGATAATGTCTGGCTTTTTGTGTCTAGAGTGTTTCAGCAGTGTTTGGATGACACAGCACAGATGCTAATGACTGGTCGGCCTATTCCACAGACCTGAATCCAAGCCCGCTCCACTGGGACCTTGTGTATCATTCCATCAACCACCACCACCACAGAATGTCCAGGAGCTGACTGATGCACTAATCCAGGTCAAGGAGGACATTCCCAGGAGCCTATCTGTTGTGAACATGCCTGCATGTTGCAGGCACTGCACACGGGTCAGATACAAAGTTGTCTTGAGGAAATTCAGATGACGGATGGATGAGCCTGTAATGTGATTTTGCCATTTTGAATTTGAACCTGATTTTGAATTCAGCCCTGAATGGGTTAATGAATTCCAACAACTGTTTTCAGTAAATCATATGATGAAGTAGATGACAATTCACTGAGATTGGTTGAGATGTGCAGCTCAATCTGCCAGCGCATGGTGCACCTTCAGTTACCTTGTGAGCACAGGATGGACAGCAACACCTACGCTGGCTTCAGAGGATCGTGGTGCAATCACAAGCTGTTCAACTGTTATGTCAGACTGTTTAATATTATAAGGGTTTTACGTCACCTATATGTGAAAGAAAAGAAATGACAGATGTGGGATTTTTTCCCAGCAACAGACGGAATTAGAAAATATAAAAACACCAACACAGATTAATGCTATTAAATAATGATGTCTGTCAGATTTCTGCAATCATATAAACAGGCAATGCTGTGTGAACCTATTCACTGATTGTATGCAGAACAAGTGAGCTGTAAAATTAATCAATTAGCTGGTTTTACTTAATGATGCTGTAGATTTATGCAAACCAGCTACAATGCGAAGAATCAGCAGAATTAATAATAGATTACAAGACTGGATGTGAACACAAAGCAGAGGCTCCCTATCAGGTCTTATCGTCATATTACTGCTGCTGTTTGGTAGTTAAAGTGGGATTTCTGAAGCCCATAATAGCCTCATTGCATTCACAATCATTATGACTGTATTTTTCCTTCAAAACACAATTAAACCTGGGAGTGTAAATCTTGTTTTGTGCCATGCAAGCTCCTTCAACAGCAACAAAATCAGACTCATTTATGGTAGCCCATGGGGCCCCAACAACACAGAGGAGGGCAGGATTTCAGCACCACCCAGTGGCGTTCTCTGGAGCAAAGCACGGCGCTCTCGGAGCCAGAGATTTCCACTGAGGATGAGAAACGGGGCTCAGCCGAGGTGATACTGTCTTTACTATAAAGATAATCTTCAGAATCAGTAAGGGGAAACTGCTGAAGAGAAAGAAAAATCTCTGCTATTATCATTTGTTACTTTCAGGCTTAATAGAGAAACAGCACAATGGCTCATAAGCCAAATGGTCGGTATGAAACAACCATTAGAGAAATGATGCCAACTGGCACAGGAAATGATAACGGCACACAATATCAGATAGTTGTTTGATGTGCATTGTTTTCCTCCAGGGTATATCATTAAACTAGGCATGCTGCAATGCAATAGTATCTTATTGCATTCCAATTATATCTCTTACAGCTGGAATGATTTAAAATCTGAAAGAAAAAAGTTATTATTAATAAGATTTAAAACTTTCTGTGTCATCCCACCACATGTCAACTATTGAAGGCGTATTTCTCATCGTCACAGATAATTTGTTCTCTTTTTAAAACATAGTTGCTTGCTTTGTGTCATAAATATAACTACGTCCAATCACTTTTCAGGAGACTGTTCATATGTTTTGTTTGTTTTTCTTGTTTGTTGCTTTTTTTATGACACAAAGCCAAGGAATACCATATCCAACACCAGCGATCCCAGGACACGGCCTGTGACCAAAGAAAGTGGCAGAAAGAAAGAGACTCCTTAACTATGGAGTTTCATTTTGGCATTGCAGCTCGAAATGCCACAGAGACCAGGGAACACAGCCATGATGAAAAAGAAATGTCCTAGATTTTCAGAGAAAGAAGGGGCTGGGGCTGGGGAGCAGAGATTAAAGGATATGGCTTGACAGTGGAACCCTGCTCCAGACAAAGACCTGCACAGGATTCACCGCCTTGACTCTTTCTTCTATCTACCAATTCTGAATCACTTACAATGCAGCGCAGCTTTGGGGTCATCCTGCTAAAAACGGCAGAGCTTCTGCTGCCACTTAAATCATATCTGTATACATGGAAGATTGACCAATAACTCAAAATAAGTCTGTGAATGTTATATATATTTCAAGCTGTTTTGTATTAGTCTTTTAACATAGAATATTTTTTTTTTTTTGCCTCATATCCATTCCCTTGTCTTTTTTTAGCTGTTCGGAGCACATACACACTGATTGTCATACATACTCTTTATCAACCTCTCCTCTGCCCTCCCCCCACACCTCATCTTCATTTAACCGCCTCCCTTCCTTCCTATCATTTTCTACTCCATTCTTCTGCCAGTTGAGGCATACCTCATGTTCCCTTTAATAAGAGCTTCAAAGGCTGCTGCTAGTGCTGCTTGTTTGTGGCTTTAGTTCACTTGTTGATGCCCATTATAAGATGAGACACAGAGGAATAGAAAGAAATTCACCAAAGGTAAGAAAGGGTGGATTGCCGCTGGTCAAATAACAACTGGTCTGGCTATTTCAGGGCTCTCATTTGTCATGCTGAGCGGGCCTGTGAGTGTCATGGCTGTTGAGGATGCTGGTATGCCAATTTAACTACTGGAGACCTGTGGTTGGAGAGGAATGTGAAACCTGAGAGAGGACAGTGTATCAAGCACATGTATAGTAATCAATGCTTATTTTCCATCATTTTGCAGCTTCTCTGAGAAATTGGTGAAAAAAACTGTGACCCTGTCTCCTGTGTGATCATGCTGAATGGAGCAAGTTAAATGCTCATTCAGAGCATTTCATCACCGGCTATGAAAGGCCAAACAAGGCAAATTGCAGCATGATCCATTGTTTTGTATGTTCACAATTAACATTATTAATGCACAAAACCAGAGGCCAGAGGGCAAATCTGACTATATCAGGCCACAATATATCAGATTTTTATGATGTCAAATGCAACTGATACTACACTGGAGATATTTGATCAGTAGAACTCTATGCTTCTGTTATGTTAACATTTCTAAAAAGTGTTAATCATCTAAGTACATCTGTGCAGTCAGCATCTAACACAGACTATAAATCAGAGCCCTCGACAATTTTAGTCTGCAAATCTGTAATGTGTATGAAAGTATGATAATACAAACAGAATATAAGAACTGCAGGGCGCAGTCTATTTTATTTATTCCATCAGGAGTTAATTGACTATTGTTGTGTTGAAATAGGAAATTATCTGTCTGTCTATCTTTTTTTTTTTTTTTTAAATTGAACTTTAGTTTGGGAAAAACAAAGGAAAAAAGGGCAGGGATGAGTAACTACTCAGAGATTTTTTCCCAGGAGCCTTCAGGTACGATGAGGTGAGTTGTAAATTTGCAACAAGACTGACTATTGAAACTCTGTCTTATAAATATCTGTAATATATAATAGATAATAGATATTTCAAGCCTATCTCATTACATATGTATAATACATATGTATGACGTGAAGCCTGCAGAGTGGGTTCAGGCAGACCAATCAAAGCGTAGCATTCCAGATCAGTTGATTGGTCACATGCCCCTCTCTCCTGACAAGGGGGGATATGTACATCTCCCATTTACCTGCCTGGTCATTGGGGATTGCTTGCCTTCTGCTGCCCTGGATATTTCTTTGCTTTCTTTTGGCTGCTCTGTGTTGCTGTTGGGAGCTCAAACCCATCACCTCCCCAACATCCTCCTGGAGGCCCTATTGCTTTGATCTGGGTAGGGGGTTTTCCCTTCAGTCCCTGTAATGTCTATGTAGACTATTATCACAGAAAGAAAATATTCAGAAAACTAGCATAATGCTAGTTTTCTGAATAATTGTGAACAATAAATTTAATCCAGAGATGTCTAACTGAACTGAACTCTAGATCAGAGATCTCCAAGCTCTTCCCCAAAGGGCCGTGAGGCTGCAGGTTCTGGTTCAACCCAGCAGCAGCAGCACCAGACTGGACTCACTTCATCAACTCATCTGAGTCTTCAACAGCTGACTGGTCAAACTGGGTGAGCTGGACTGGTGGAAAAAGAACCTGCAGCCTCACAACCCTTTGGGGAATAGCTTGGACATCCCTGCTCTAGAGCTTCAAAGCAAAAATGATTTGTTGATCAAAGCCAACCAAAAATTCATTTAAAATCTTTTCAACAAACAGACAAACAAACATCGGTTGTGACATGACCCTTGGCGGATGTAACAAACTGGTGAAGCAAGCCGGATCCATTCTTTCCACAGGAAAAGATAGCAGAAAGGAGCACAGGGAACCAGTATAACCATCATGGACAATGATGACCACCCTCTCCACCAACTGGACAGACAGTCCAGTCCAGTTTTTCAACAGAGTGGTGCTGCTCAGCTGTCACAAGGACAAACAGGGAATCATTCCTGGCCAAAGCAGCAACTCCACACAGTTCACTCTCAGGTCCCACCTGGTTCTATCTATCTATCTATCTATCTATCTATCTATCTATCTATCTATCTATCTAATATGTTATGATGAAGCCTGATGACTTATCCAGGGAGTACTCTGCCTCTCACCTGAAGGCAGCTGGGATCGGCTCCAACCCTCCATGATGATGTGAACACAGTATACTTTAAAAGAGATTTCTGTGCTGACCTGATGTCCTCAGGCATACATTTCCTGACTCCCTCTGACCTCCATCTGTTTTGCTTTCATTCTGACCTGGAACACGTAACCTCTGCCCAGGGATCTCAGATGATGTATACAATGTATACATTGTATACAAGACAAGAAGTACATACAAGGAAAGCATGCATATGTCCATTGTAGGGTTGGTGTGTTACCTGACTATTACTGAGTGGTATACAGAAAATCTTTCAAATTTCAACCCATATAATTACTTTTTTTCCATCATGAAAATATAAAAAAGTATTCTTTTCAGTAATATAACTTTAATATAAAAACAAAAACAAGGTCTGGTTGCTCTGGTCTCCCTGTTGTCAAATCTGAGGACTCCTGACATCATTTGAAATGTCTGAAATGACATTGTTGCCCAGAAAAAGTTTCTGCTTGTAGACTATTAGTGGCCTTATTGTTCAAGAAGAACACCAATGGAAGCATCCAGCTGTTCCTATTAATGTCTTTCCACAATTACTATGCTGCTCTGTGCCATCTCCCTCATTTTCACCAAAAACATGATCCAGAACTTGGCTTTGCGTGCTGCGAATTGTGATTGTGCACTCCTCAAGTCAAATGGCCACTGAAATGAGTGAATGAACTCAACCTCACATGTTTGGACATGCAAGTCTTTGTTTCATTTGTTTTTGTGTAGGATACTTGAAAACCACACAAAATAAGAATCGCCTAGAGCTCATGTGATTAGGAGAGGAGCTGGTTGTCAGTGAGTCAGCTGACAGTGTACTAATGATTTCAGTTGTAGCGCTAAATATCTCTATAAAGTCATATTATTTTAACTGGGTCCAAACTGACCCTAACAACACAAAGGTCATAATTACAACCAGCGAATTTTGTAATTTAGTGAAAAGATTTTTTTTTCTGTTATTTTTGTTGTTAAAAAGCCTTGATGCAAGAAACAAATTGATGTCATTCTTTTGTGCATTTAGAATTTAAAATGGGTCCATGACAAGCCTAACACAAGAGGAAGGTTAACAGCAGAAATCCCAGCCTGTTTCACAAAGGACTGCATGGAAGAAAGTGAGCAGGAGCTGCCATTTGGCACTACAGCTCAGAGGCTTACATTGACTTAATGGCAGCAGTGACGGGCTGCCTTTGCTGCCACGAGCAACGTGGAGCATGAGATGGCCACCTATGGAGTCAGTGTCCTCTGCCACTCTAACCATTATCATCCATTACTCTGCAGAAAGCAGACATCCCCAAAGCAGGGTAATCTCTTTTAGCGTGCTCTTCTTCCTGTCATGCCAACC
Organism: Lagocephalus sceleratus; assembly: GCA_911728415.1. Lineage (NCBI taxonomy): Eukaryota > Metazoa > Chordata > Actinopteri > Tetraodontiformes > Tetraodontidae > Lagocephalus > Lagocephalus sceleratus. The sequence goes on from CAJVRN010000149.1 coordinate 2,671,091, forward strand.
ATTTTCCATAAAGTGTTCCTGCTCATGTTGGAATTAGAATCAGGGCTTTTACCTTCAACCTCAAATGATTAGGTCCCTCATTAGGACCTTTTTTTTTGCCATTCCTCCCATTGGATGTTGCCAGCCCTAGGTGAAACATTTTCTGTTCTAAGCTCTGCATATGAATACAGTGATGTAACCATATCCAAAAAGTAGAAAGGCTAAAGTATCCATACCAGTATTCAGACAATCAAAACATAAAAGGCAACCATGTAACATATACGTATACAACATAAAAAGCCCCATGTCCAGATAACTGATACCACTAATGAAAGGCAATGACTGTAAAAGCAGTGTCGCCTCTCAAGTTCCTCTTTAGCCAAGAAAGATTGATCTGTTGACTGTAGAGACCGAGAGGGAGCGCGTAGATGGAGCAGGTCAGGCAGATATTCAAGGGTGTGAAGGCTTTTATAAATTTGAAAATCGATACCAAAACAAATGGGAAGCCAATGGAGTAACACTGTAATTAGCTTTCAGAATCCAATTTTTGGTGATTTTCTCTATAATAAGTAATATAATATACATAGAACAACTACAGTTATTCTACCTTCACCTCTCTGAATTTTACAAAAAGTGCATCTACAATATAAAATCAGACATTTTTTAACAGCATTTTTATTTTACTTTTTTTTTTTTAACTCACATCCACATTTATGACAAGTTCATTGTATTTGCAAACGCAAAAGTGAGATAGCATTAAAGGATTTATTCACTACCTAAAACTTTACACACATCCATTGTGGAAATTTAAACTGTTTATAAAATGATTGTTTCACTATTTACAGGCACTAATAAAGAAAAACATAGTAAACAACCACATGGCTCATTCTAATTAATTTTTTTCCCATTAGAGGAATATTACTAATTCTTAAATATGGAGCTGATATTCACCTTTATTGTTGTATTAGCCACAGAATCTCCTTTATTTTATCTGCTCAGTTAATAGAAATGTTTCTTTTTGCCCTGTGTTGAGGGATAGGAATGAATAATCCAGTCATGAATTTGGGTCATGACTGAATATGCGAGCAGCGTCTCAAGTGCTGTTGACATGAGTGAACTTTAACGAACATTCCGCATACAAATGCACAAGACACTTGAGCACTTCAAAGATTTTAATGTCTTTGCTTTAGAATTTCCCACTTCTTTACTTAAACTTTAGTTTGTGTATACACTGCAAAATATGAAAAATCACATGACAATAAAACATATTCTAAATCCTGACTCAATACATAATCACTTGGGCCAGGGATTGCCATAGTGTGGTGCAGAAGCTGCCCCTGGGTGCATTATTACTCTCCCCATCTTTGCACATATTGTTTTCTGTTGATACTATTTGATTAATCCTGATATTTTAAATGTGGTTATAAAGGTTGTGTGTCAGCTAAATCGGGAGATAGAAGGGCGAGCTTGGCCTAAAAAGTTTGGAAACCGCTGACTTGAACAGCTAAATATCTCTGGTACCCCTAAACATGATTTAAGGGTTTCGGGTCATAATGTGGGCAAGGATGGAATATGAAAGTCATTATAAAACAGCAGATTTGCTGTCTAATGGGTGATTCTATGCATGGAAATGAAAGTGTGAGGACTGCATCAACAGCAAGACTAAATCCTGATGCTCATAGGTCACCATAGATCACCAGAGATCACCCTGTCTGTGGAAACCACTTTTAAATTCACAATTGACTCGCTGATACACAACACAAACCCCACAACAATGAATTGTTCAGTTGGGTTTCAAAGAGAAGGTGCAAGGGTTTGTAAGGACTCATACATGTTGAAGTCATGGTTCTGCTGTTTTTAGTCTGTACCTGCTCTGTGTTCCAGTTTGTCTTTATCAGCATACATATTCAGATGGTTTCTACTGAATTTTGACTTTGGATCAAAATCTTGCTTTTTTGTCTCTGCTTTCATGTTGTTGCTGTCCAGTCTATCTTCACTGTCTGACTCCTGTGTACAGATCCTGCTTTCTGTTAAAGACCGAATTTTGGGAAATCAATTCTCAGTCTGTCAGAAACTCGACCGGGTTTCTGAATTTTGGACACCCCATCAAAATGATTTTTTTTTATTATTTAACCAAAGTACATCATCTAATAACAGCTTTCCATGTCCTAGAAGAGCCATAATTCCATTCCTCTGAAGCTGTTTGCTGCCCTGTTCAAGCAAGAAGGCAGAATGGTGTCAAATTCATTTATTAAACTGAAGCTCTGTGAGTTAGCAAGTTCATACTAATTTCCATACAATTCTTGATGGAAACTTGAGGAACTCAGTAAAAATAATTGAACAGTCTCTTCAGATTACTTTTGTGTCCTATTTTACTATTCCACACACCAAAGTATTTATACAAGTATAACTGATATATAGTATAACATATAACACACTACTATTGTGTCAGGTCAGTATTCCTGGGCTAGCCTCTCAATCTGCACTGTGTTTTAATGGCCTTTAACTAACACATTATGGAAGAGTGGCATAGTGGTTAGCACTATTCTCTCACCACACAAAGCTTACGAGTTCAATCCCCAGTTAAAATAAGCCTCTATCTATGTTGAGTTGGTAAGCTCTGTGCCTATGTGGGTTTTTTCTGGGGGCTCTGGATTTCCCCTGACTCACCTGACTCCCAAGTTTATAATTATTATTACATTGAAAGCTAGAAGTAAAAAAAAAGATCTTGCAGAGCACAGTCTCTCCCAAGCAGGTTATTTGCCCACTTATTTTGACTTACACCTGTAGAATAGTATTATCAGCAGTCGTAATATAAGGTTACATAATAGTGAAGGTTGTTTTATGATCAAAGCCTTTGATTTGCCTTTGCTTCTTGTAAGATCAATGGTCAAATTGCCTTGGGAATCCAGAACATCACCATAATTGAATCATCTGTTCCTTGTCCAATCCACATTTCCTGAAAATTTCACTTCATAACTTTTCAAGTTATTTTGGTCACAAACAAACAGACACACGCTATCATATAACCTCCTTGATACAGGTAATAACATTGCCCACAGCATGTGAATCACGGGGGGATCTGGGGGAGCCAAAGGCTACATACAAAATATTACAAAAGAAGAAAGGGAGCAAAGATGCCCAAAGACACCTGTTTGTTTCAAAATGTTTAAGTGAAAACAAGCAAGCCTAACGGCATTAGGGTTCACTGAAAAGCTGAAAGACACAGGCATCTACATCTAATACTATTGTAGAGCAGCCAAAAGAAGATGACAGTAACAAAACAGAAGAGGGTAGCAGATACACCGATCAGCAGTGTTTCTGTCAAGGTTAGACCTGATTTAGGACAGTAGGACTAACTATGCTTGTTATATTGTGAATGACAAGTATCATGCCTTGCATGCACTCATGTTTGTAGGAACCCTCCTAAGGCCAAAGTATAGTTTGCACACTGATTGCCAACATCTAGGAAAACCACATCTGAAAATCCTCCTTTTATTTGGCCTGAGGGAAATTAAAAAAAGACATATTAACTGACCTTCGTTAAACACATGGTCATTAAGGTGAATCATACTTTGGACAGTTTGTCCATGTTCCCTTCCAATCAACCACTTTCATATCTATACAAGGGTTAGCCAATCTTTGTTGGCTAAAGGTTGCCTGGTTAACTGAGCAGCATATAACCAACACAATGATACACATATGTTCTCCACCATCACAGTTTGATTCTGCTAGTCTGGGCCTATCCCCACCCCTGTTCAGGCCCTGAGGCAGCACCCAGGGCTAAAGACTTCCACAGAGATGCGCCTCAGCCCAAGAGCTGGGGAGCAGAGCAGAATTTAAGATGAGGGAAACATACTGTGTGTCTGTGTGTGTGTGTGTGTGCGGGGGGGTGGAAAAATATGCATAGTGCCATCAATGTCTCTAAGATGCTCAGGGGATATTGCACATGCCATTAAGCTGGGCCAGATCCAGCAGAGCAAATGATACGTGAAGACACTCGGGAGCATCAGTAGACAATAGTGCAGTTTTCCTTGTCAACCTGATGCAAAGTTTTTACTCAGTCCTTGATGTTCGACATATGAGGGACATCACTGTCTCACCACGGTCTTTATATTGTCAGGTAGGCTGTCACCAACACCTTTATTGATTTGGGTTTTTGTGGGAGGGAGACTGAGAAATAAAAGAAATAAATAAAAAAGTCTTACGACAGCATGAAGATCAAAAAAAAGGTCCACTTATCTTTGAGACCAAAAATAAATTATTGTTATTATTATTATCGTTATTATTATTATTATTATTATTATTATTATTATTATTATTATTATTATTATTATTATTATTATTATTATTATTATTATTATTAAGAGTAATAAAGGACAAGTAAATTTCAAGCAAAAATGTTTTTAAAACAAGAGGATATCCACATAAAATCTAAATAAATTGCCTCCAAGAGGTAAGAGAAGGTTGTTTGGGCTTTGTTCTTCATTTTCTTTGTTCTTTAATTTGAAAGTGCAAGCTTGGAAACATTTAAAGTCACTAGCCCCATCAATCAATTATTTCAGCATATCTTATTTTTTAGATTGGAAAGTAGCTGTGGTCAAGTTCAGCCCTTGGAGCTGATGGATTTGAGACAGGAGAGGGTGGAATGTTCATGTGGGGTGAAGAGGAGTTTCTGTGGGAAGGTAAAGAGGTCAAGTACCTCGGAGTGTTGTTTATGAAAGCAGAGAAAGTAGAGCGAGAGATTGACAGGCAGACTAGTGCACAGCCTCCAGTGGTGCAGAAGCCATACTGGTCTGATGTGGTTGACAGACCTATAAGACAGAAGGCAAAGCCCTCAATTTACCGGTCAATCTATGTTCACATATGACCAGTCAGTGGTGACCAAGAGAGGTGGATTCAGAGTACATGTGGCAGAGATAGAGATAGTGTGAGGAGTGCAGAGAGCTCTGCTTCTCCATCGAGAGGAGCACATCTGAATGGTGTGGCTCCTGGAAATTTAACCTGGGAAGCATTCAGGACATGTCCAGCTGGCACTGGACACAGCAGGCTGGGAGGATTACATCTTCCATCCAGTACACACTGGCAGATTGGATTGTGATGATCATTTTGTGTGCTTTGACTAACTGCTTTGTTCATCCATTTTGTGTTGTTTTGCTGTGTCCCTGTTAGTTATCCTGAGTTGCCCCCTGTTATCAGAGTTCAGCACAATGTCAAATGTAAAATATTTGAGTGCAGCCTGAGCTCTCTAAAAGCAAATATCAGTGGTTAATAAAACAGAAGAAAGTAGTGAATGCTTGTTAAGCTTTTTATGGCCATGCTTTTGTGTAATTCACTGATTTATCATAGTTCCCACAAAAAGAGGAAGAAAATACCACCAATATATCATGTCAGATTTATCTTTTTCTTTTTATCTCTTTTTTTTTGCTGGTAGCATCACAGTTATTTGATATCTTGACATGTACACGTGACATGTAGAACTAGATATTCAAGTTAATATTATTAATGTTTTAATATTATTTCTGCCACACTCATAAGTGAGGCTTTATATACTTACTTATATGTTTGGATGAGAACTTTCATGCTTAAAAACTGACAAAGGAATACCAGGAATGCTGTGAGTGTCTGATTTGTAGCGTTGGATAATAGAGAATGTGGGAATACAGCTGATGCCTGTACCTTTGAGGAGGTACAAACCAGTAGTAGAAATCAGAAATACCACTCTGTCAATGACATCCATTGGTTGCTATTCCTGTATTAGAACCCCCCCCCAAAAGAAAATAAACTACTGGCTCCCAAAAGAAAGTAGAATAGAGTAGAAGAGTAGAGTACAGCCAATACCGTTAGTGGAAACACAGCATTTCTCTATTGCAAAGGTCTTGAACAATATAAACCTCTAACTCTGACTTCACTAAGCCATAGGACAACATGATTAATCTTAAGTGCTTTGAATTGAAGGTAACTGGACATCTTTTGGATTCATGGAGGGGTTTCATCTGAACTACTCTATGCATTGAAGACCATTGTGAACACTGATGAGATGATAAATCGCCAGTTGAAAAATCAATGAATAAATCATGAGTTGCAAAGGTGACATGCTCTAACAAACTAACTCTTCAATGCAGATAAACAAGCTGGCTTCATTACAACAGGAAATCAGGACAAGAATGGTTTACTGGAATCTATGTCAGTATTTACATTTGCAAAGAGTGAGGAATGTGTTCCTACATTGTTGTTGATGTGGAAAACAAAAAAAAAAGAAAAAAAAAAAGGAGGAAGCCCACGCACACTGAGACAACACGTAAAGCACACAGGAATGCATAATGAAAGCAGCCACATGAAGGAAATGTCATAAAGTGTTCTTAAAATAAAAAGAACTGAACTAATTATACTGTGTTGTTTGTAAGATGCTAGAGCCACCATCTTTTATTCATTACGACACTCAGTGACTGGAGGTTCTTTGTCTTTCTCTCTCATGCTCTCAGTCTCAAATCTCATTTCAAACAGAACTCACTGAGGCATGGAGCTGCATTCCCAATCACGATCTTCTTTCAGGACAGAAGAAAAAGGATGGAGAGTGAAAAAATGAAGCATAGCATTAAAAAAAGGATGGTGCAGTGTTGTTTAAATGTTACCTGACAATCAGCCGTGCTGCAGGTAAGACAGATGCAGAAACCAGGACATAGGTGACTTGTTTTGATGAAGGTCATCACTTGAGAGTCAGGCAGCCTTGTTCTGAGAGCCCTGCCTCTGACAGTGCACAAACAGAACAAATGTGCATTTTGAAACACAAACACAACCCTAAAACACTTTGCCTCTGGAAGATTTTTCAAAGTTGAAAATTGAAAAATGAAAAGAGGAATTTTAATTTTAATTTAATTTTAATTTCCTAAATTGACTAACATGCCTCATTATAGAACCTGCAGGTGGATAATCGTTATGCCCTCATTCCCTTCTTTGGAGAGCTACTGTATGTTCCAGTTCTCGTTCTGCTGCTGAAGATACCCTTTGGAGTGCTGCCATCATAGGATTTATCATCACAGTTTGAAGGCCTATCTATCATTAGAAATTATCTGAGCCATTGTGTGAAACCTAAAGTGGTACCTTACCAAACATCATTCCTTGACTGGTTGGGAGTGAGAACATGTTGATATAGATTAAACACCAAATATCAATTCCATCAATTTTCTGTTAACTGCTGCTTATTCGTAGTGGAGAGTGGCAGAAGAACACCCTCAATAGGTCACCAGTCAATCACAGGGCACACACCAATCAATCATACACTCATTCCTTAATTTAGGGAGGGAGAAACCTGCCCAGGGCCACGGAGAGAACAATTAAACTCAAGGAAAGCACAGACTGCAACTTTTTCAAATAGAACCCCTTTTTTTTAATAGAATGATTAAAGCCAGAAATTCTGTCTTCATTCACTGCATTTTGTCCTTTTCTTTGTCTGTGTCAGTAAGAGGAAATATTTGAGTAAAACAACATTTTTCTCACACTGTAAAAGAAATATCAATATTGCTTGGCACAGCTTGGCAGAGAAAATGGTTTTAATCACAGTCTATCACTGAAAGTAGGCAAAGAGGAGTTAGAGAGTACATGTGCCCCAGGGAGGATAGTGTGAAGTACCTTTTGTCTTCCCACCATCAGGAGCCTCGACTGAATAAACCTCGCTGAGCATTTCCTTTTTGTAAGTCTCACTTTGAAGTGGGGCAAAGCTAAAGCCTCTCCCAGAGTGACGATCGAGTATGTAGTTGTACCCCAGCCCACGCAAATCCTTTGCTCAATAGCTGTGGGTGTGTAACAGTTTCATTTCCATTTTCAGAGTGCTCGCTACCCAGACGCATCACAGCAGCTTCACCTTGGTTGTGAGCCTGCATATGTTGTCCACTGTGATTGGCGTGTCTGAGTGTGCAATCTGATTTCATGCTTTATGCCCACTTACTTTCTGCCGGAGACTTGTCAAGAGCGATCTGTGCCATCATGGTCCTGCAGCCATGTTAGTGCCTCCAAATCCCAGCAGGCAAGATATGAGATTGCAATATGAATTCATCATGTGTGATCATCAAAACTGCTGTCTGATTGTTGATTTGATGCATGCAGGTGTGATCCACCAGAGACCTCCTAATGGGTAATGATGGGATTTGACAAGCATAAATGCAGTTTAACCGCTGCTGTAATCCTTTTCAGAAGTTAGTGTGGGATTGCCTTCATAGTATTGAACTTTAGTGGTGAGGAATGTTAATTAACCCTGGGGTGAGGTGATAATAGATCAACCAGGAGCTATGAATGATAAATGTAATGAGCGAGATTTCATATCAAATCCAGAGACGTTGTGGAAAAAAAATAAAATTGTAGTTTGTTTTTATTATAGTTATTAGTTTTACATTAGTCAAACATATTATTTCCCCATGCAAATCCAAAATTAAAGAAAATACTTGTATTAAATATCTTAATGAAACAATTTTCAAAATTACTTTAGCCTGTGGAGTTTAGCCTTTGTTAATTTATTCTGTGCAAATAGTGATATTGAAATCAATATCAAGAAATAATCTGCATTTATGTTTTCGGTGTCTGAATGAAAACCCGCAAGCGCACATGTTGCTGGACAAGGCTGGCAAATACCCACGCACAATGACCCCATTTATAACATCTTGCAAATGTGTAGCTTCAGCAGTTGCCTGAGGTTTGTTGTTATTGCAGCTCAGAGTTACGGCTCTCTTTGTATCTCAAACTTCTCATTAAAAAAAGCTCAGAGCCACTTATCTCCATTTCACTCATGTCATGAACAAACAAGATAGCCATGGAACAGACCTGAGGCCAATCTTCCAACTGTTTTCTTTTATGATTTTTCATATATCAAACTATATGACAATCATTTATCAACCCAGAGAAATAAAGACAGTTCATATAGTAGCTATAGTGTGGGAGAGGAGACAGCTTGTGTCTTTGAAGCCCTAAGAAAAAGAAGCTAATAAAAGTAACTCTTTTTAAAGTTCTGCTTGACTAACAGTCTTTGATGGTTAAATATGACAACACGCTCACTGTTTTATGTTTTATTAAACTCCTGTTTCACATGTGACCTTAATTCCATGGTCTTAGAACTACAGTAACATAAAATGCCATTTGCAAAACTAATAATTTGCATCAATGAACTGTACCTACATAAAAAAATGATGAATTATTTAAAATACTAATTGAAAACAGACTCTGGATCGAGTGTGTAGGTTAGGCTTAACAAGGCAATTTGGAATAAAATGTAAGGTTTATGGCAGGTGTGCACATCTGAGTATGTGAGATCTGTGATCTGCGATGCTGGGAGCTTAAAACCTCTGTAAAATCACTATTGAAGAAGATGGATGAGAGGGACAGTGTCTGGTGCGGGTGATGAGGCAGAGCTGAATTTAGGACAGCTCACTTTCTGGATGCATGGATACGCATCTGGATGCAGTCTGGATGCATTGACACATTTTTAGGCATTGTGTTTGATTGTTTGGTATTCGGACCTTTCAATTAAGTCTGAGGCATGAGTGTAGAAAAACCAATGAGAATACATTAAAATCAAATCTGAGATATAGTTGTCTCTTTGTCTCTTATATCACCTGACATAAAAAAAAACCCCAAACAAGCATACTATCAAATGAAATAAAGAGGGGGAAGAAGATATATACCAGAAGGAAGGGTGATGCCAACTGGAAATCTTATTGAGGAGCCTAACATTATCCATCCATCCATCCATTTTCTACCGCTTGTTCCTCCACTGAGGGTCGCGGGGGGACTGGAGCCTATCCCAGAGCAATGGGCGGAGGCAGGGTACACCCTGGACTGGTCACCAGCCAAGAGCCTAACATTATTCAAATCAAAATCAAATCAAATCAATCTTTGTTTATACAGCGTCTTTTACAATCAAAATTGTTTCAAGGCCTTTCCAGAATCCCAGGACCTAACCCCAGACAAGCAACAGTGGTAAGGAAAAACTCCCCTTTAACAGGAAGAAACCTTGAGCAGGACCAGGCTCATGTAGGGGGACCCTCCTGATGATGGACAGATGGGTAGAGAGAGAGAGGAGAGGAGAGGAGAGGGAGAGGAGAAGAAGAAGGAGAAGGAGAAGGAGAGGAGAGGAGAGGAGAGGAGAGGCACAGAACACAGAAACACACACAAAAATACAAAAATACAATATATAACAGATCAGCGGGCCAGATGTCATCATGCAGCTCCGAAGGCGGCGATACCTGTAAATAAATAAATAAATAGAGGGGGGGGGGGGGCAGAAAAACTACACAGGAATCTGCATGACTAGTCTGCTTGATGAGGAGGAGGAGAGGAGAGGAGGGGAAACCAAACCATGACCAGTGTGGTGACAGAGGCCTGTCAGGTGAAGAGGATTGGTCCAAGTACAGAACCTTGAGGAACTCCGTGGCTAACCCTACTGTATGAAGAGGGAACACCATGGACATCAACAAACTGGTATCTATCAGATAAATATGACCTAAACCAGTCTAGTGCTGTCCCTTTAATCCCAACCACATGTTCCAGTCTCTGTAACAGGATGCTGTGATCAACTGTATCAAAAGCAGCACTGAGGTCCAGCAGAACCAGCATAGAGACCAGTCCATGATCTGAAGCTATGAGAAGATCATTGGTAACTTTAAGAAGTGCTGTTTCTGTGCTGTGGTGAGCTCTAAAGCCTGACTGAAACATCTCAAACAGACTGTTTGAGATGTTTCACAAAAGTGGGAACAAAAACATTTTTATTTTGGATTAAGCTGTTTGCAACACATTTTCTGTCATTCTGTCATTCTGCTGCCTGTGAGCTGTGTTTACCCTGAACTCATGAAGGCCAAACACCACAAGGAGAGAAACAGAAATGTACAATTACCTTGTGTTTTAATTTTAATGAAATTAAATTTCTCAATGAACTGGGCATAAACCTATCACCAAAAGAATCTGGTTTGTCTTCATTTTGTCAGATAAAAATTAATAAATAATACAAACTTGAAATTATATCTTGCATAAGTAAATATGATAATGTTACGGTATCACGGCTGATTATTAATTATTGTGTTGATATATTAAAAACATCTATCACTTCTATCTTTGTTTTAGTTAACTAGAATATATGGTATTTTTATTTAAGTGTAGTGCACAAGTGAGCAGGAAATGGAGTGTTCTTAGCTTTGCTGAGGTTGACCATGAAGAAGAGGTTGTTTATTGAAGCTACCAATAAAGTAATCTGACAAATAAAGTGATCTAATAAAGTTAGATTACTTTATTGGTATTGGTATTGGTATTGCATAGACTGTGGTTAAAAGTTACATCTTTCATTAAATCCTCCTCCTATCATCCAAATATGGTTTCTTCTAGCTCCAAAAACTCCTCCATGAAGCCAGCGACATTATGACCATTTCTGTTCTTTCTGTAAATAGTCAACAATTATCATATATTTATCATGTTGTAAAGGCAACAGTGTATGATGAACTGTGTGTGTGTTAAGGAGATATATAAGAGAATAGGAGAAAAAAGCTCTGTGAAATCTGTGCACATTTATAATAATAATGGCAATAATGTAAAAGTAAAATATGAATTGTCAACCATTTCTGCTTAATGGACATTCATAACATTGAATAAATCATGCAATTACTTTTGAGCAGAAGATGAAGGAAGTAAAGCCACAGGATGTGACAGCTGGTGATTCAAGGGGCTTGTCTTACTGAACTCAGCTTCATTCTCTCGACACCTGAAACCTTGACACAGTTGACCTTTTTCACATAAACATTGTTCAGGTTTAATCATCTTGCTTCCTCTTCCACATTTTCCTTCTGCACCTTTTGTCATCTTAACAATTTATTACATAGCTCTCCTTGGGTTTTCATCAACCTCAAAGTTAAGCTGTTATAAAGACATTAAAATAATAAACTGCAAGTAAATTCTGATTAGAGCAATTTCATACCACAGCATGTGATATTTATATAAATAATATAAGACTGCTGTAATTGATAATTACATTTGTTTAGTTTGCAAATGACTAAACATTATCATTAGGCTTTATTCTGACTTGTCTTTATCTGGCTTCCACATGAGCCACTTTCATATCTTGACAGCTTTTTGACTGTCAGGCGTCATCAACCCTGACAACTGAATCCTCACCAAGACACAAAAGCAAACAAACGCAAAGCCACTGTACTGTCCATTCCATGCACACCTTAGAGACTTTTTAGAGAGATATGGTCATTAACAGGAAATAATGAAAATAATTTTACTGAATAAAGTGCTCATGGCCATGTGCCTCATGGCTGTATCACTTCATTTTGAAAGTCTTCACCACTTCACTCCAGCCTGAGGTGGTTCTAATTATGGAAAGCATTCATCCAACAGAAAGAGCCAGTTCTTCTTCCTAAAGATACTATATGGTGCTATGTGCTATATGGTGCTATGTGCTATATGTACAATATGTGAGTAATTATTTTTTTTGTTGTTGTTTTTTGTGGACAACCATCTCAAATCAGAACCACAAACCTCTGCACAATGTATGCTCCTCACATGATCAAATTAACTGGTTGGCATTTCACAATGTAGGAAGACAACATGGCTCACCTCAACATTAGATTCATCTCCAGGCCTAATGTTCTGCCTTCCCTGGTGGATGGTCTGCTTTTTGTCTTTTTGGCTTTGTTTTTTTTTGTTTTCTTTTCTTTTTTTCACATTTTACAAACGCGGCAATATTTTTTTCCTTTAGGTATTACCAACTACTGCCTTTAAGGCAGGTGGCTGAGAAGCATTTTTAATCAATGTGAGATGTGATCCAAAAGCTGCTTTAGAGGTGCTGAAACATGAATGAACACAGGAGTTACACAGAGTTAAGAAATGATGAAGAAATTGTCCACACGCTTTTTTGAGATTATGCTTCATTTTCAGTGGAATCCTTTTGAAAGCATGATGATCACTGACCCCATTATCTTCTGTAAAGCACCACTCATTTCTGACATGGGGAATTTATTTTTATTGCTTTTGCATGGTTCTAAAATTATTGAATGGAATACTGACATCAAATTATTCTTCCACTCTCAGGTGGAAAAGCTTGAGGATGAACGCACAAGAAGAAATTAAAGACGGCCGAAGATCACATCAAGCCAACGTCATTTCCCCGACACTTGAACCCAGTTTTGTTCTTTTATTTATACATGCATGTGTATTCAAAAGAGAAGCCCAGGAAATACAGAAAATACAAAAAAACAGGATACTGGTAGTGATGATGGTGACATGCAGAGATACAGAAAAAAATGTAAAACTGAGCCTTTCTCTTTTTTAACTGCGTTTGATATCACAAATTAAATATAGACTTACATATAATAGTGCCATCACTGTTTTTTTGTTTTTATCTTTGTCACCTGCGATTATTCTGAGTATTTTACAATTTCAAGCTGTTTCATCTTCAGATGTTTTTATGACAGGATGGAGACAGTTGAGACGCTGGCTGTTGCTCTATTACGCATGAAAATGTTTTCAGGCTCGCTATAATAGCTGTGATGCGGTGCTGTTTATTCATCCCCACCCAGCCTGCTCATGGGTCTCTGTTAGCATTCAGGTACTGCTTTATGACTTTGTGGTATTTGGCCATGCATGCCACACAGTTGTTCTGCAATGTTGGAGTCTCAATTGAACATTCTCTAATCTGCATCTATGATGAGAATTGGATCCATAAGAGAGATATGACGATTAGGCAGAGCCCGTGTGGTTGGATGGACTTTGTTGGATAGAAGATGAACACAAATAATTTCATCCTCTCTGCAATCAGGAGTCCATGTAACACCATTTTTGCTAATTCTATCTATCTATCTATCTATCTATCTATCTATCTATCTATCTGTCTCTCTATCTATCTATCTCTATCTCTCTATCTATCTATCTATCTATCTATCTATCTATCTGTCTATCTATCTATCTCTCTATCTCTCTATGTACCTATCTATCTATCTATCTATCTATCTTTTTATCTATCTATCTATATTTTTATCTATCTATATATCTATCGATCTGTCTATTTATCTATCTTTCTTTCTTCTTTCTTTCTTTCTTTCTTTCTATCTATCTATCTATCTATCTATCTATCTATCTTTTTATCTATCTATCTATATTTTTATCTATCTATATATGTATCGATCTGTCTATCTATTTATCTATCTTTCCATCTATCTATCTATCTATCTATCTATTTTTTTCTTAACTGCTTTTTCCCATGTGGGGTCACAGAGAGGGTGCAGGAGTCTTCTATCTTTCTTGTTTTATTTATTTATTTCCATAAGCAGCAGGATTTACTTTGAACTTAAACTTTGTAGAAGATCCCAGCAGACGTGCAGACCTCTACAGACCTATACGACTTTTAAGCATAAAAATGGGGCAAAGATGGTAAAGTCAAATAAGACTGGGCGCTACATTATTATACATGAGGTATATACACATGGGGTAGCCAAAGCACCTGCAACCAGGCAGGACCATCATGACCTTTTCCTTAATTCATGACCCTGTTAAGCTTTATAAAAGAAACTGGAAGGACAGAGAAGGTATGACGACCAGAGTCCACTGACAGAATCTGTACAATGTCGGGTAATGTGCTTCCCTTTACCTTTGAAATAAAGTATCTAAATGAAAAAATTATAAGCAGGAATATTTGAAGTTTTACTCTTGTGGGTGTTTGTTCTAATGCATCTGTATGTCATTGTTCATGTGACCAACAGCCCTGCAGGAGGTCCTGTTGGCCGTGTTGCTTTGGCCCATCATCTTTACTGTGAGCAACCCTGTAAACTGTGGAGATGAACAGAGTACTCTCTCCAGCTGTCTGTCCATCTCCCAAGAAAAACTTCTGGACCGAGTCATCCAGCACGCTGAGCTCATCTATCGTGTTTCTGAGGAATCGTGCTCTTTGTTTGTGAGTATCGCTGACCGTTAAAAATAATCAACCCGTAAGCCTGAGCACCTCATAGAGCAGAACCCCTGCACCCATGCTGTACAGGCACAGATTTACAAAGATGTCAACTGTTTTTAAGTTTGTATGGCCTTCAAGTAATTAAAAAGTAATTAAAAGCCTTCTGTTTCTAAAGCCATAGTTATTTCTGTCAGCCAGTCTGACTTTTAGCCTTACAGGAATGCTCCACAATGACAGCATAAAAGCTTTTTGTTGCCCTTTCTCACTTTAAGACCTAAGAGCCCCTCATACTTGTGTTGCACACATACTATGTGCTATTTGCCTTTACTTCTGACATAATCAATGCTCTGCTACCAAAGTTGAAAGTAATCTTCTGTCCCTCAATATGTTGTGTTGAAGAAGAGACCCCACAGTTCAGTAATAGGAATGTGATAATGACAGACTGCTGTGGTGTAAGGACATGTTTGCAGGGTGGATGAATTCCCATCACTGCAGATGAAGGGCACTGAAGTGGACTGAAATGGGCTCCTCTTTACTGGAAGGATGCTGAATGGATGACAACAATGACATCTATGTTGTGTCTCCTGATGGCAAAATTTGTGCAGTTTTTTTCAGCTTTTTGTAGTAGCTGAGAAAAATCAAAGTGACCCATAGCAGCTGTTTGTTTGTTTTTTTAATTATTATTGCATTTATCTTTTGCAGGAAGAAATGTTTATCCCACTTCCCCTACAGCTCCAGGTAAACCAGGCAGGAAATGTATGCATGACCAAAGCCTTACCCATTCCTAGCTCCAAAAGTGAAATCCAACAGATAACTGTAAGTAAATGACCAGTTGTTTTTATTCTGTTTCGTTGAAGTTAATTTACCCCTAAATAGCATGCCAAAAGGATAAAAACACTGTAGCAGCTTAGAGCTTTCATCATGCCATCTTCCACTATCTTTGCTTCTTTGTGTGATTGAATGTGTTTGTGCTAGTTGTGAGTGTGTGGCTCAGGTCGTGTTAAAATATGTGCAAAAGTGATACAGGTGTAGGCTCTGATGTATGCAGAATTGGGTTTCACTGAAAATGCAAATGCAGATCTTATCCATAAATGTTCAAGAGGACATCTTCAATGTTCAATGTTCAATCATCATCAACATCTCAAAATCAAACTTAAATCGAGTCCTTTGCTTTATACTTTAATGTCAAACATGTATTTATAATTGGAAAATTGCTTGAAATCTATACAATTTAAAATGAACTCCAGTCACAAAGTAACCATTTTCTAAAATGTCTCATTATGAAAGACTAAAGTTTGACAGTAGTAATATTAAACAGACTGCAGTAGCATTTTGTAATATGATCTGATGAATTCATTGCTTGTATGCTTTCAACTACTGCAGAATGAGTTGAGAAAGAAATGGGAGTGTGTCATAATTTAATTGTGCAAATCATCCAAACCTAAATATTAATGGGATTATGTGTTCATACAGTTTTTATTTCCATATATAGAGCTACATTTTAAAGTGTTCTAATTTACCGCACAGATGAGGTTTGCTTTTCAATTATTTCCCATGTGTACTGCAACTGTCCCCCTTGTGTACTGCAGGATAAATGGTTGCTCCACTCTGTTCTGATGCTGGTCCAGTCATGGATCAAGCCCTTGGTCTACCTGCAGACCACCATGGTCCACTACGATTATGCTTCTGACGTGCTGCTGAACAAGACCAAGTGGGTGTTAGAGAAGCTAATCAGCCTGGAGCAAGGAGTGGTGGTCCTCATCAGGAAGGTGGGACACAAGTTTGATTATATGGAAAGAATAATTGTAAAAGTCAATGTAAATATTTTGTCACCTTGAGTCTTTGCATGCATTTCCTTTCTTATTGTTGCAGATGTTAAATGAAGGAGTGATGCTTACGACAGTCAGTGAACACGACCTGTTCCCTACCAATCTGCAGCCCGGCATACTGGAATCTGTCATGAACGATTATAACTTACTGAGCTGCTTCAAGAAGGATGCCCACAAAATGGAGATTTTACTGAAGCTTCTAAAATGTCGACGGGACGATGTATATAACTGTTCATAAAGAGGAAATTGCAGCATTCAGAATAAGGCAGGGTTTAAATGAATCCTAAGGTTTGTGTCTGTCCACTTATAAACCATGCCGTAGGATATACTCACAACTCAGTACTTTCTTTATTGATTGCGTTGGAACACCTTCGCATAAACTCAAGTAGGTGTAATACTGTGGCCTTTCTTCAGTATTCTGCATTTCATATTCCACTGCTCACTTGTTATTTTAACCTGGCAAAGGCAACAGAGGGCAAACTCCCAAATGATTGTTTGTGTGTAGAGGTGTTAAAAAATTTGAATATCCTGTCATTGATTTCCAGTTCCTTTGTTCTTAAGTGGAGTTTGTATTCCTGGCTGGCTCTCGTCGTGTTCCGATTATTCTCGCGGCCCCCAGAGTATTTAGTGAGACTCTCTATTTAAAATAGTGTTGGTTTCCCTTCTGCATTATTGAAATGAAACACCAGAGGCAGAAGTCAAACAGGGAGCAATCAGTAGAAAAAAAAAATGGATGGGTGAAATGTGTGAATATAAATGCAAAATCTTTGCTGTCCTCAAGTGTAAATCAAAAATAAAGCAAACTAGTGAGAAAGCATACACAAGATCATCTGGATTGGTTTGTGACAACTCTGCAGCATTTAGATGCACTCACTTTTGCCCTGTTTGAGCCCAAACACAGGAGGGCAGCAGTGTCCTGTCCTAAAAGTCCTCTTCAATGTCTAATTCTCTGGACAATGTGTTATTCCTAATGCCGCATGGTCTTCCAAAGTACTAAGCTGTCAGTAGAATTAATGGTTAAAACAAACATTTATACTTGCCCCACTTACCAATCTTGAGTTTCCTTCTATCCTTTTGAACATTTAAGACAAGAGGATGAAGAGGTTCTTATCTTCTGCAAACCTCATCAGAATATGTAAATCAGGCTTTGCAGCTGTCACCAGGAGCCATGTGTAAACATGGATAGGTGATGTCATGTGATCTGGTTGGATATTGAGTCAGGATGTGGTTGTTGGGGTGGGGGTGTCTGATGTCAGCAATGTCAGGTCCTGCTTCCTGTGCACTAATCACTTCAGTGTGGGGGTCTTGGGGAAAGTGCTCAGCCTATGTTCTGCCCTGCATCAGACCATCCTCCGGGCAAACATGTCTCTCTCAAGTGTTTCCAACAACGTGGCAGTGGTCACAGGTGAGGCGAATCCACCTCATATTAGAGAGTAGCGCTGGGTGGAGGGAGCGATGAGGACAGGGGAGTGGGATTCAAATGATTTGACAGTCTAACTATTTATAACCTGAGGTAAGGAAATCCAGACTGCTGGGATGCACAAGTGGAGCACACGAAGTAGACAGGAAAGCGGGAGTGGAAATAAGCAGGCAGAGTAAAGTAACCAAACTAAGAAAAAGTGCAAAAGACGGCTGAAGTCTCGTTCTTCAGTGGTGGTGTGAAATGTGTCATTCAAACAGAGATGAAAAACAATTTCCACCCTAATCACCGGAAGCATATTTGGAACACTGCAGTTGGAATTTGGAAGCTGGTTGAATCTGGAAAATGAAAGGTTTGAAGATACAAGCGCTCAGTTGAAGGAGCTGCTGGTGATGCTGGCTTCTATGAAGTCAATGAGACGTTATCACCTAAACTGTCTCTCACATTATTGAATTTTTCTCCCTCAAAATGGCAGTTTGTAAAGAGCAAAAATAGCCTGTGTGATCTGCCATTCATTCTTTCAATCAGAGTGCTCTAACTACTTATTTAAACCGCATTTGTGCATCGGAATCTAAATAGGAGCAATTAACTAAGCTTTTCCTTCTGACACCTGCTGCTTTTGCAATGTTACAAGCTGCATCACGTCAGCAACATGTTTGGGGACATCAAAAAATCTACTATGAACACATAAACTACAGCTTACATCATGATACCTGTATGTGTGGACCAGGTACCATCTAAAGTAGTGAATTAGTAAACAACAACCACCCATTCATCCATCCATCTATTGATCCATCCATCCATCTATTGATCCAGCTATTGGTCCATCCATCATCCATCTGTCTATTGATCTGTCATCCATCCATGCATCATCAATCCATCCATCATCGATCCATCCATCCATCCATGACATGACTTTTTTTTACCTGCTTGGATCAAACATTGTCAAAGGATTTATTTTCTCCTATCTGACTCAGCAGGGCATAGATCCATTCAATAATATTACAGGGATAAGCATACTCTGATTTAATGGAATATTTATAGGCAATACAAAACATCTTTGCTCTTTTTTTAATTAATTTTGTTAATATAAGTTACAGTTAAACCATATTATCATTGTGGACTACTAGTTTAAGTCCCGTCTAATATGGTGAGTCTAACATACAAAGCAAATTATAATGAATCGATGTGGTGTAATGAGGTAATGAATGCAGTCACGCTACACCAATCGTTGAGTCTGGGTAAGACGAGAGGGTCAAGAGGGTCAAAGCTAAATGAATCATAGAAGGCTCAGGTTTCAGTGATGGCACACAATGGGGTAGTGAACAAAAGAAGCAAAGTATGTCTCATATATATATATATATATCATATAAAACCTGTTTAAACAATTAATTAATTTATACCTTTCTGGAAAAGTGGCTCCCACTGTTTTAAATGACCTGCATGTCAAAGGAAGAGTAACCTGCATTCATAATACATACAATATTCTTCCTGTGATGGAACAAACCCTGTGTAGCCTTTTTTTTTTGTTGCGACTGGTCACCAGCAGGGATAGGGGTGATTACCTTGAGGGACCACGGAGGAGGCCATTTGATGCTGTGTGAAGTCAGCAGGGAAGCAGCCATCAATCATCCACATAGTGAATCACTGGCCTGTTGTGTGAGTGAGAATACCAAAGCTGTGAGACACACAGAAACAAGGAACACATCACTTATTTGCAAATCCCAAGACAAGGAGTTGAGAATATGCAAAAAATAAGAAAATAGGGAGAGCAAGAAGTTTATACACTGGATAAATAAGAATGTGCTACATCACAATCTCATTCTCAACTCAAAATTCCAGAATAGCACAATAAAAATTGAGTGTATTAAATAAAATATAAATGATAAATAAACTATTGCATTTACTGAAGTATTCAGATCCTTTACTATAACACCTACACATCATTTGAATGAGGACAACATCATGGAAGCAATTTAAACAGCATACACCCACAGTTTTATGCTGTACATACAGATTGACTGTGAACACACTGTAGTTCTGACACCAGGCCACTAGACGGAAACGTATGGAAGAAGTTTGGAAGAAGCAACACTTCTCCCAGAGCTGATTGTCCAACCAGCCTGAGCAATCTGGAGAAAAGAGTCCTGTTAACAGACGTGACCAAGAACCCACTGGTCACTCTGGATGAGCTCCAGAAAGAGTTCCAGAATGAATCTTCACTGCAGCTTCACCAGTCTGAGGGTCCAACACCTAAAGGACTCGCTGACCAGGAGCAATACAATTTTCTGGTCTTATATAACAACACAGAACTTTTATGTCTAATTTTAGGCATCACATTTAACATAAACCAGGCACGGCTCATCCTTTCCTGCCCAGTATGACCCCTGTATAATGTCGGAAAGTTTAGAGATATGCTGGAGTGGAGAAAGGTTGGTGACATGTTACCAGTGAGACACTGTAACTACTGCACAAGGTCTTATCATAACCTAAAAGTGAAATAAGTGAAAGAGTCAGAAAACTTTCCGACTGCTGTATAAATCAAGCATAGTAGCAACAAAGACTGAATATGGAGGGAAATATAGACATGCATATGAGACCTGCTGGGGCAGCATGCATCAATTCACATTCGACAGCCTGGAAGTGTAAATGTAATCAGAAACATCAGAAAAATGCTTAAATGCTTCTCAGGAAGCAAGCGAGCATCTGCTCCAAATGTCCTTTCTTAGGTAGCAGCTCAGTGTTTGGCGCTCAGATGTCATTTGCTTTAGCTGGAATCTTTGAGCACCAAAGGTTTGTGTTTGTTTGTGACAGGTAAAGCCTTTACTCAAGTCTTACTGGTTCATTGGCTCGTCTAGAAGGTATGCTGGAAATATCCAGTTTCCTTTGGACATCTGGAGGAATCTACTGGGATATCACAACATCCATTTTTTACATAATTAATTTATTCAAATATGCGTTTTTACTGCCACAGATGGAGCTAGAATGTGAAACTGGTGGAGCATGATCTTTTCTAATGTATGTTTTTGAAAGTGACTATTATAATTACCGTAAGTAACCCGATAACACACAGTTCATGGTTCAGTTATCAGCTTTATAGTTAGAGAAAATGGAATTGTGCCAGGCTTAGCCATTCTTAATAGATTTTGCATATGTATGTGAATTGTATGTATTTAATATTTGAAATATTCATTTTTAGGCCTCTTTTCCTTATTTTACCTCTCATTTCTACTTTGCATCCCACATGCAGATTGGTGCTATTTGCTTGGGGGCAGATAACAAAACCTTTTTTAGCATTCTGGAATCAAAACATTTCTTCTTTATTTTTTATACATAAGGATCATGCAAATGCCTCCAGCAGGTCCTTTCCAGCTGAGTCCTTTTGGTTTTTATTTTTTTGTGTATGCCTGGGTGGATAATTTATTGTTTCGGCATTACATTACATATTTAGACGTTTTTAGCCGAAAAAAGAGTAACAATAAGCAGATTACAAAGACAAAGACAGTCCTGCCAATCAAATTACTGTAAAGTTAGAGGGTAAAATGCTCTTTTACTGATCTTTATACCATAACACCTCGTGCATGGTGCACGAATGAGAGCGATTTTCAAAGTGTGTGTAAAAAGTGTTTTAAAGTCATGGATTTTATTGGGCAGAGCATTAAAGCCAGACATTACTCAACTTACAATAAAATAAAATAAAAACTGTTGGGATGGGATCCACTCAAGTGTCAAAGTGTCAGAAAGAAATATCATTAAGGCATCATAATCAAGGAATCATAATCAAGGAATAAAAAGACCTTTTATAATCCCTGAGGGGCAGGTATGGTGGGAACTAAGTAACAGTTGCTGCTGTGAAGTCACTACAGTGTCTTCAGAGAGACGTGACATTCAGTTGGACAGTCCAAGGAAATACTCCAATGATCAGTGTATGTTGGACTCGGCTGCATTCGGCTCCTTATCGGGATTTTTGACCAGGACGTGAAGTACTGTTTGGGTTTCTAGTTCCTTTCCTGAAGTCCTGGGCTGCTGCCACTCACTTCCACTCATCAGCTTACTGTGGCTAAAACGACAGAGAAGGAAAACATCTTAAAAGACTGAATCTGAGCTGGCAGCTGTGGGACAAACAGTTTAGAAAAAGTAAAAAAGTCAGACTGATGCCAAGAAAAAAGGAAAAGCTGAGCTTAAATCAACGCAATTTCCTCTTTTCTCATCTCCAGCTCGAAGGACCTTTTTAGTTTTTTGCTCAGATTTTTTTTATTTTGTGGAGTTCTTGTGCGTTGTGGTGGTTTACTGTAAATCACAACAGACCTGGAGCTTGTATGGGAACGGGAGGGTTGTGGAATTCATCTTTCTGCCAGTGAGCATCTGCTCATGTTTTTCTAAGATCAAGTCACATGGCTAAAAATCTAGTCCAGTTCCTTTACTTCAGGAAGCACTTTCATAACTTCAAATATAATAATTTCCTTTTTGGAACGATGCCAGGGATTATCCACATGTATTTGGCTTTCATTTATCTGTTTTGCCCCTTTGAAAGAAATGGACTGGAGGAAATAAGAAGCAGGTCACACATAGTAAAATGTTTGGACCTCTGACCTCTGATTTAAATGGGTTGTAATAAGAAGCATAAATGTAGTTTTCATGCAGGTACTATGACGCACCACCTCTCTGGGATTAATCCAGGAAAGCAAGCTTTTCCGTCTTGAGCCTTTATTTTGTCCTTTAGTACAGTTCTCACCTTGCTCGTGTGTATGGAGGGAGAAGCTCCCCCACTGGAATCCTGAAACATTACCAACGACATATTTTTATGTCACATTTTCCTGTTTGTTTCATCATGTTCTCGTGGTTTCAATACCACAGATGTGGCTCTATACATCTCAAAAGCTTTTAACTGTGATTGTTTTCATCAGATTATTGAGTAAAAACACAAGAAGTATTTTGATGGATTTTCACGAGCAAGGTCGTCAAACGTCTGAGTGTTTTCTGTGAATAGAAGAGTGAAGAGTGTCAGCATTGTGGTGAAGCCAGGCTACAGAATCGGGCCTGGACCTGGACAGGATGGATCCCTTATCTGCTGCCAGCAGAGAGGAAGACAGCGACGAAGGAGCCCAGCTCGGTGAAAAGGAAAGGGAGTAAAGACGATGAAGGACATACGTGTCCCGCTCCTCATAGATAGACAGTAAAGAACATTAGCTCAGAAGCTTCGTTAGGAACTCTGCTTGAGCATCCAGACACCAGAAATCCAGTTATCACTTGATAAGAGAGTTTGGTTAAAAGAATGACGCATAAAGGGAGAATATAATGAAACTGTAATCCAACCAGAAGTTATTATTCACTCTGGGCTGCACAGTCTGATGTTGCTCTTTTCATTCTCACATATAGACGGGTTATTGGAGTACACTAGTAATGGATCTGGAGTCTACAGAGAACAATGCAAAGCATGATTTTTTTTAATGCAGGCTTCTCAAACGTGACACATTCGGAGACCAAATGGGCCTGAAACCCTCACAAGCATTCCTGCCGGGGGTAGAAGCAGGCTCCACCTCGTGGGACTGGGAGAACAGGGGTGAAGAACAGACAGTTAAACTCAGACAGCTGCTCGTTAATGTTGCAACAGCCTGTCAGTACCTGCAAATTTATCGATACATCACACCTACAGAATATCTCAATCTGTAGTCTCGGTGTTCCAGCTGCAAAGCCTCATAAATGATGCATGAACAACGAGTCGATGGCGCCGTGGAAAACTGTCAAATGCTCTTACAGTGTGAAAGCGCACTAAATTTATCTGGATTAACAAGCAGAAACAGTGCCAATGTTGAAATTGAACAATAAATGGCAGAAGCTCTCAGGAAAAAGCCTCCTTGAGCCAGAATGTCCAGACGGCACAGCTGACCGGAGGGGAAGCGGCAGAGGTTCTGGTGATGTAAATGTGGGGGAAACAAGTGCTTCATTAAGAGCTGATTCTGAACCAGACAGGCCAAGAGGCTGCAGATGCAGCATTGTGAGGCTTCCAGGTTCAGGGTTCAAGAGGAAACACTGGCACAATAATACTGAAGGCAAGGCCCAAACAGCTGATTACGACGTCAAGAAAAGCAGTCAATCATTTTCATCAGAAAGGGGCATTAAAACATAGTTTCTTGGTTCAACATTCATTTATTTAAAAATAATCTCAAGAAAAAAATGTGTCCTGGAGCAGTAATAATAGTTCATAAATGCAAACATTTGTATGCAAGTGTATCTGCGTTTTCCAGGTCACTGTATAAACAGACTGCAGCCACATTTGAGATTCCACATTAATATTTATAAATGTTCTTGAACCAGTGCACAGCGATTAATGTGCTGCCATTAATATGTAATAAAGCACACATGTCTGTAATTATCATATTAAACTCGCCCTCATTCCGGTTGCATTAAGTCCCACTCAGGGCTAATCCTGCTTTTAAATAGGAACAACAAAAATGGATCGTCCTGTTGATTATGGAGTGCGTGAAAATGTATAAATGTGATTTCTTTCAGCTGTGTAATCTCCTTTCTGAGTGCTTGTAATTAAACTTGTCCAGCACCTCAGGACCCCTTTGAGATGAAGTGATCCTATAATTACAATAAATAAAAGATGTGGGGAACGCACTTTTTAATTATCTATCACTACTGTCATTATAAATGTGCGCTGCTGACCAAAGGAAGCCTTCCTTATCAAAGCTGGCTGTCACACGCTGATGGGCTCTAAAAGACACTCGCAGCTTTCTGCCTCCTGCCTGTGGATGCGCTGGGAAAGAAATGGAAAATCAGCGGTAAATAAATTCCCTCTTTCATTACAATCGACCTCTGGATGGCGTTAAACACCCCTGAATTGTGAGGAGAAGCTTAATCTTTAAACGTACCGCAGAAACAAAAGTAAAAACAACTTTACGAGGGCGGTAGATTCAAAGTGTGCGTCCTTTACGAGGCTGTCCCAAAGTGTTCCCGCCTGCCACCTCCCTCCCTCCTGCACAAACCTCTGATACTTTCAGGGTGTTTTCCTTCCACTTTTTTTTCTCCCCAGATGCGTTCTCTCCCCGTCCCATTGTTCCACTGGTGTGGCACGAACACGGCTTCCTGGATTCCCAGTCAACACAGCAGAGGACGCGCCTCCATCTGGCTGCCAAGGCACCTTATCTGAGCCCAGCAGCCCGCCGACAGGACGCAGCGGCGGGGTCAAAGGCCACAGGATGAGATGGCCACTGGCCCCAGAGCGGCTTCTCCACAGCAACTGCTCCAGTATTATCAGATTGTACAAGTTCCCTTTTTATTGTCTTAACAAATCTGAAAGAGCTGGTGAATATGAGAAGTGGATGAAAAGATTGATGTTTGACAATGTGAGGAGATCGCTACCAAAATAGGTCCTTTTATGGTCGTTAGAGGTTTTATATTCTGTGACATGCTCACTGATTTAATATGTCCCGTTATGTCTGTTAGGATCCCTTTATGAATCATTTCTGTGCTCCATCTTTGTGTTTTCAGCGCCACATGTTTGACAGGCTGTGACTTCTACCAGACACATGTATGATTAAAGGTGCACAAACAGACTCTGGCAGAAGGACGCCTCACAGATTCCCTCTGTTTGAAACTGATAAGCCGGCTTTATTTGGCTCTTTTCACTCCAAATGTATCAAATACAACAGCTTGTTCAGCAGCCATGCCCTTACCTTGTCATTGTGGATTTGTGGATACCAAGAGCTTTTGTCCTTTTTTTACTTTGTTTTTGGTTCAGGATTCAGCCAGAACATTTTTTACAGAAAAAGGTAAAAAAAAAAAAAAAAATACCAACAGAGCACAGAACATTCCACGTCTGAAAGTAAGGCCAGAGCACTAATCCAAATGGCAAGTGACACATTTATGGCCAGTGACCAAGCTACTGGTTCTACTGGAACTGGGCTTGAGGGGCTGATTGTGTGGTTTAGTCTGGCACCAAAAACAACTACAATCATTCTGATGCTCTATTGCGATGGTTTATCATTGATTAGTGTGTGTGTGTGTGTGTGTGTGTGTGTGTGTGTGTGTGTGTGCGTACGTGTGTGTGTGCGTGTGTGTGTGTGCGTGTGTATGTTTGTGTGTGTGTGCGTGTGTGTGTGCACGTGTGTATGTGCACGTGTGTGTGCGTGTGTGTGTGTATGTGTGTGTGTGTGTGCGTGTGTGTGTGAGGAAGGGTTTCTTCTCTTGTCTGTTGTGGTTGTAAGGGACACACAGTCACAATCACACACTTTTGGCTCCTCGTGAGTCACACTCATCTGTCGCCTGCAGCCTCCTGAGCTCCGACTGGGGTTTCAGCTCAGTGATGCAATATAGGAGTTGCGTATACTTTGGAGGCTTAAATATTCCCCATTTTTATGAGTGTTTCACAGTGGATTCAATTAAAACCCTCAATTTCAAAATGACAGTTTTTGAATGCTCTTCTACTCGTATAGTTTTGTAACGTTTTGCTTGATTTCATATTTTTCATTTATTTGACCTTGTTTGTGCAGTGCTTTTTTTAAGCTCCATTCTTCCTAACTGACTCCCACTGACCTCACTAACTTCACTTTTACCTTGAATCTAAGGTCAACCGGCATTTCGTTTAAAAAGCCTGGTTCATAAAATAGGCTAGTTTTGTAAGTGTTTTAGTTAACTTGGCCTCCACATATGCTTAGAATGGTCAGCCCTCACATGTCCTTCCAAATGTGACTAAGAAGAAAACTGGGATAGATTAAACTGCCGTGTTTGTCAGAGGGCACGTTGGAGAGAAAAGAGTGTGAGAATAAACATGTAAAATCAGTTTTAAATCATCAACGTGCTGAGTGACTCAGTGAGCCCTTAGCCCTTAAGTCCAGCAGATTTTTCTCACCATCTGGACGTTAATGCGCCGCAGCATCTACACGCAGCATCAATCCTCAGGAAATGACACCAGTCACGACGGCAGGAAGCAGGGCCCTGCAGCTACAGGGGGTGTCCACTAGATGTCACTCACGTCCCTTGGATTGGGCGGATTTGTGCGTGTGTGTGTGTGTGCGTGTATTTACGTATGCATTATCAAATGAATAATCAAAGTGATCTCAGATATTCTCCTTAAAATAAAAAGAAGAGGACAAGATAAGAGGAAACCTTCAGCACCACCATGAGCTGAGACCTCTCAGGACTGGGTGTTGCATGACAGGGCTGATGACTGTAGATGTGATTAGTCTACACAAAATGATTGTGTGTATATTTGACCTGGACTGGATCTATTTGGACGTTGTGAGGACAAAAGCCTTTCCTGTGTGCTGACAGGAGTCATCAGGGCCTTTTCACATCGATGAATCACTGCGTCAGCGCCCTTCAAAACTACAACATTTTCCACCAAAAAGGGAGGAACAAAGTAGCACAAGAGCGTAAAGATGAGCAGACAGGCCCGACTCCGTCTGTGACCAAGGCTCAGTGTTTTTCCATGACAACAGTCTGCTCGGCTGGAAGAGAGCAGCCAAAGACAGACAGACGGAGCTGAGAGGGACTCAGCTCAGCCTGGTTATCAGACTGAACGTTGAGGTTCTGATACCTGAGCATGTTCGTAAAAGCGTCAGAGCCACACTAGGTTCTGGAGCCTTCCTCAGGGTCAACCCTCGCCAGCTCTTATGGGAGTTATGAGTCTGTTTCCTCTGCTTCCTCCATGTGCCTCCAACATCTCAGCCACTCAGCGTTGTCCTGCAGTCTGCACAGGTTTTGTCTTTGCTCATTTCATCTCTCTTCATTTGTACTCCTGTTAGAGGTGTCATAAACCACGGGGGGGGGCATGTAGACCCAGTTAAAATAAAATCTGACTTATTAAACAAGGCCCTTGTTTTTTCAAACACTTCAGCCTCATTTTAAAAATGTGTGTGTGTGTGTGTTTATATAAAGAAAGAGAGAGAGAGAATCAAGGTGACCAACAAACTGGAGCGTCAGGAACATGGTGGTTGTTTTAGGTCCTCATTAACATGAAGTCTTCATGTTGACAGTAACTGACACGTGACACGTGAGCTGCTTTTCAAAGTCACGATGCCGACGTCTCAACTCAACGTGGCGCTTCCTTCCGTCCTTCCCTCGGTGCCTCCTTCCTTCCTTCCTCGCGTCCTTCCTCGCAGCCTCCCCTCCCCCGTGGTCCCTCTGTGGGACCTCGTGCAGACTCTCCCCAAACACGGCGCCCTTGTTTAGGGCTGGGCCAGCTCCGCGCCGGACCACTCCTTGGGCCTCTCGTGGCCGCAGAGCTTTTTTGTTGGGACCGATAAAGTCTGATAAGCAGTGTTGGCTGATGGGGACGTGCGATTGGGCGCCGCAGAGGCCAGTATCTGGCATCGGCCTAATTGTCACAAACAGTCTGCCTCATTCCTTTGGCCCCGCTGCCAGGGGGAGATTGCTGAGAGCACGCTGGCCGGGCCAACCCTCCATGAGTGTTCTCTTTGGGGACCACTTTGAAGTGCTCTGCAGCCGTTTCTCAAGAAGCCCCCCCCCCCCCCCCCGGCCCACACCGGGGCCGAGCTCGGGCGGTGGTTGGAGGCTCCTCCGCCGAGTCACCGTCTTGAGAGCGGGGACGTTCTCCAGCGAGACGCTCGCTCACAGGACCCCGCAAAAGTCTGCCTTCTTATTCCAGTTCTTCGCTCCCCCACGTGTGCTCTTGTGCCGTCGTGCCTCCTGCATCAAGTTATGTGCTTGCCCAAGGGTTCTTAGTCAGGAATTCTCCTGCTCTGGGGCTAAACCAGCAACCTTCCTGTCCCAATCCTGTTGTGCAGCC